>ML995934.1:0-60846 GCA_010093825.1 Teratosphaeria nubilosa
TACCTAATATTAGAGAACTTTAGGATAGACTCGTAGAAGCTAAGTAGTTTACTATACTAGATCTTTAAAATAGCTACTACCTTATATAAATAGCTATAGGAGAAGAATAGAAAATAGTATTTAGATTATAATATAGACTCTACAAGTTCCTATTTATGCTATTTAGGTTAATAAACGCGCTAGCAAGTTTTTAAGACATAATAAATAATATCTTATAAGAGTATCTTAATAACTTTATAATAGTATATCTTAACAACATTCTAGTTTATACTAATAGAACGCTATAATAACATATTAAGTATATATATAAGATTCTTAGAAAACTATAAGAATAAAGCTTATATATTAACCTAGAAAAATGCAAGTTCTATAAGAAGGAAGTGAAGTTCCTAGAATTTATTATAAGTATAGAAGGACTAAGAGTTAACTCTAACAAGATTAAGGCAGTATAAGAATAGCTATAGCTAAAATGTGTTAAAGACGTCTAGGCATTCTTAGGACTTATAAACTATAACTAAAAGTTTATTAAGGATTATTTAATAATCTTAATAGTACTTATAAACCTTATAAAGAAGAACATAATATTTAGATAGAAAAGATAACATTAAGAGACCTTTTAAAGGCTAAAAGACGCTATAATAGAATGCTCTATACTTACTATATTTAATATAAACAAGCTAATATAGATTAAAACAGATGCATCTAATCTAGCTATTAGAGTATACCTTATTTAAGAGAGTAATAGAACATATAAACCTATTATATATTATTCTTAAAAGATAATACTAGCTAAACAAAACTATAATATCTATAATAAGAAGCTACTTATAATTTTATCTATACTATACTACTAGAGAGTATATTATAAAGAGTACTAAGACTTGTAATATACTTAGAATATAAGAACCTTCTATATTTCACAACTATAAAAGACCTTATATAAAGATAAGTTAGGTAGGCAAAACTTCTTAGCTAATATAAGTTCAAAATTAAATATACTCTAGGAAAGCATAATAGAAAAGCTAACGCCTTATTATAAAGGAGCGACTATATAGAAACAAAGAATAAGTTTAAGTACTAAGTATTAAAATTTAATAATAATAGAAGCCTAAGCGCTAATATTAGAGAATTTAATAAAATAATTAGAATTCTAAATAATAAGGAAGAGAAATTTCTAGTAAGCAAAGAGAAATTCTAAGTACTAGAAGTAGGCGTAAAGAACTATATACAAAGGTATTATAATAAACTAATATAAGGACATCTAGGAATTACAAAGATAGTACACTTAATATAAAGGCATTTTAAATTCCTATAGATGTAATAATAAGTGTATAGCTATATTAAGAAGTATGTATATTACTAAAGGAATAAGGCGGACTAATACGCGCCTTATAGAACTATTTAGTTTAGAGAAGCATCTAAACAACTATAGAATAAGGTTATAATAGACTTTATTATAAAGTTGCTAAAATTAAAGGATCTAGTTATAGGATACTAATATAATTTAATACTTAATATTATAGATAGGCTTATAAAGTATGCATACTTTATATCTTATAACAAGTTAATAATACTAGAGTAGCTCGCGCATCTAGTGCTTAATAGGCTAGTTAGATACTATAGAACGCAAAAAACGCATATTACTAATAGAGATAAGCTCTTTAAATTAAGATATTAGAAGATACTTCTTATACTTCTAGAAATAAAGCAGAAGTTATTAATAGCATTTTACCTATAGATAGATAGGCAAATAGAAAGAGCAAATTAGATACTTAAAATATACTTATAATACTATATTAATAAGATAATAAACAACTAGGTAACCTTACTACTAATAGCCTAGCTAGTAATTAACAATATAGACTCTATAATAATAGGCAGATTACTATTCTTTCTAAACTTTAGAAAAAATCCTAATATCTTTAGACCTAAATACTACTATAAGGCTACTTAGGCTATAATAGTCTAGGTAAGTAATCTCTAATATTTATATAATAAAGTAAGAAAGCTAATCTAGAGAGATTAGAATAAGCTTAGAAGACAGGAATTAAGAATAGTGCCTTAGCTAAAAGAGAGGAATAAGGTGTATCTTAATACTAAAAATCTAAAAAACATAACAACTAATAAAGAAACTAGACTATAAAAAGGTTAGACTATTCTTAATTAAGGAGATATAAGGACCTATAAACTATAGGCTAGTACTTCTACTAGATATAAAAATACACTCTATGTTCTATATATTACTTCTAGAACTAGTAGACTCTAATATACTCTTATAGAAGACATTTTATTATAAGTCTTAAGAAGAAACTAAACATAAAGTTATAAAGATTCTAGGTTACAAAAATAATTAGTACCTAGTTAAATAGAAAGAATATCTAGATTTAGAAAATACTTAGGAACTAAAAAGTTATATAACTAACTACTAGAAGAAAATCTAGGAATTCTAAGAAAAGAATTAAACCTAGACCTAGATAATATTAGAAAAAATAAAAGCATAGCTAGGAAATAAGAAATATATTATAACTTATATATCTTATTTCCTTACTATAACAAAGAAGAAAAACTTATAAATATATACTTCTTAAGCATAACCTAAGGAATTCCTAGCGCCTATACTACTAGTAGGAACTAACTCTATATTCTATTAGAAGAAGGAGTCTATACTAACTAAGTAAAAGAGCAAGTTATCTAAAAGATTATCTTCTATAGAAAGACTATTAGAACTATCTAGAGGAGTATCTTAAAGCATATACTCTAGTTTCCTCTATAACTAGTTATTATTAGTATCTAGTAACCTCTTATTCTAGTCTAGATAATGCTTAGCTTATTAAAGGTCCTTAAGGACTAATATAAGAAGAGCCTCTTTCTCCTTAATATCTAACTTATCTAATTTAATTATAGTAATAAGCGTATCTTCTACGTAGTTAAGAGAGGCTAGCAAACTAGATACGTAGGTCTAGCTATAACAAACATACTCTGCGTAAGGTATAAGCAATAGGTCTATAATAAAAATACACCTCTTATAATAGAAATAATAATAGTTATAAGAAGATATAGTAATAACTAGATTTTAGAGAATATAGTAGTATTAAATAGAGCGTTTACATATAGCTATAGAAGCTATACTATCCTCTAAAGAATAATAAAAAGCTTAGATTATAGGTAACTAATCTAGGAAGTTATATAATAGTAAGAATACTATACTAGAAGAGAAGAGATAGTATTATAAACTAAGCTGCTATAGCGCTAGATAGCTCTACTAGTTGTCTTATTTGTTATATAGGTATATAGGTAGTAAGTTAGCTATATAACTTATAGTAAGAAGTAAGCACCTTACTACTTATAATAAAAAGTAAGTACCTTACTACTTATAGTAAGAAGTAAGCACCTTATAACTTATAATAAGAAAGAAGCTACGCTTTACTAATGCACTTATGCTACTATATATAGAAGTATAGAATAGACTTATTTAGACTATATTTAACTTATATTAGCAATTAACTAATTAGAATCAACTATTATTAAACTCTTATTATTTATTAGAACTAATTAGCACTTCTTTCTCTTTATATACTTATCTAAAGAATAATATCTACGCTAACCTCTTAGAGTTAACTATATACATACCTAGGTATTTAGTACATATTACTCTACTAGTTAGTTATTAATTACTATATACTTATATACTACTCTATAGTTATAACAAAAGTAGATATAAAGATGCCTATAGCTATAATATAAGTAATAACCTTTATTATACTTATTCTATAGTAGCTATAAGAGTTATATATATTTTTCTTTAGCTTCTTCTATATTAAGTTACTTCTTTAGGCCTAGTATAAGATAGCGCCTCTATAGTATTCTTTAGCTTATAGTATATCTATTATCTTTAAGTAGCTCTAGTATCTCTTAGTTAGCTAATTGTTATATATAAAAGATATATATAATTAGATTATCTACTACTATATTTAGTTCTATTTTCTTATTATAATATTAGATATTCTAGGCTTTTAGACGCCTTTTAAATGTGATAGAAGAAATAGTAACCTTTTTGTCTTGTTTAATAGTAGCAAGAATACTAGGTGTTTTATTACCTATAGTAATATAATATAATCTGTAATATATTAGCGCTACTAAGTCTAGTCGATTATAGTAGCTAGCATCTTAATAGAAAGCAAGTTACAATGCTAATTATAGCCTTAGTCATAAAGATAACTATATAAAAGTAGTGGTGTGGAGCGTTTAAACTCGAGATGAAAAGGTGGCATTAATACTTTGGCACGGTTGGAGCTCCTTGCTTTGGCTAACATGCATGGTCGCATGACGCAGCCGCGTTCGTTGCCATAGTGCCGCCTGCGCCATCCTGGAGGGAGCTCCAGCCATCTCATGCACACGACCATCTCTCCTTCACCACACTTCATCAAACACACAATTCCCTGTCGTCCGTTGTCAACCGATAAATAAGTGCCAAGATGAAGGGAACCATTGCTTTCGCCGCCGCGCTGGCCGGTTCAGCGTCGGCTGGCGTGCACAAGATGCCGTACGTTACGATCCCGTTCAATGCGGCGACTGACAGCATGGAGAGCTCTAGCTAACCAAACGCCGTGCACAGACTCAAGAAGGTTCCGCTCAGCGAGCAGCTTGAGTACGCCAACATGGGCGACCACATGCATGCCCTCGGCCAGAAGTACATGGGCGTGCGCCCGCAAGGCAACCACCAGAAGGAGATGTTCCGCGAGACCTCCATCGATGCCAGCAAGGATGGCCACCCATTGCCCGTTTCCAACTTCCTGAACGCACAGTACTTCAGCGAGATCTCGATTGGCACACCGCCGCAAGACTTCAAGGTTGTGCTGGACACTGGCTCATCGAACCTGTGGGTGCCCAGCCAGGACTGCGGCAGCATTGCTTGCTACCTGCACTCCAAGTACGACCACAGCGGGTCGAACACATACAAGAAGAACGGAAGCGAGTTTGAGATCAGGTATGGATCTGGCGAGCTTTCGGGCTACGTGAGCCAGGATACTGTCACCATTGGCGACGTCACCATTAAGAACCAGCTTTTCGCCGAGGCCACGGCGGAGCCTGGTCTCGCTTTCGCTTTCGGACGTTTCGACGGCATCATGGGTCTTGGATACGACACCATTTCCGTCAACAAGATCCCACCGCCATTTTACAATATGGTCCACCAAGGCCTGCTCGACGAGGCGGTCTTCGCCTTCTACCTCTCGGACACCAATAACGGTGACGAGAGCGAGGCTATCTTTGGTGGTGTGAATAAGGACCACTACACCGGCGAGATGACCAAGATCCCGCTTCGCCGCAAGGCTTATTGGGAGGTTGACCTGGACGCCATTACCTTCGGGGACCAGACTGCGGAGATCGACAGCACTGGTGCCATCCTTGACACGGGCACTTCGCTCATTGCTCTTCCGAGCACGCTTGCTGAGCTGCTGAACAAGGAGATTGGTGCGAAGAAGGGCTTCAACGGCCAGTACACCGTTGAGTGCAACAAGCGTGACTCGCTGCCTGACCTGACGTTCACCCTCTCCGGCTACAACTTCTCCATCACTTCCTACGATTACATCCTGGAGGTGCAGGGTTCTTGCATCAGCTCCTTCATGGGCTTTGATATCCCCGAGCCAGCCGGTCCTTTGGCCATTCTCGGTGACGCTTTCTTGAGGAAGTGGTACTCTGTGTACGACTTGCAGAACAACGCTGTCGGTCTTGCTAAGGCGAAGGCTTAGATGTAACAATGGCAAAGATGGCATGCGAGTGGATTGCTCGCAATGCGTGAGATGGCGCTCAAGCCAAGACAAAGTGGCGGGCTCTTGCGCGTGGGTAATCGTATCGACAACTACCACCAATGGATGTTTATTTCCCTTGCCTAGTATAGCTGTATGACATTTATCAAGCAAGACATGTAGCGTTGCACCTCTTATCTTCATCCCAGCCTCAAGCAGTCCATGTGCTATTCATTGCATGGTGACCGTAGCTCTCGCGCTTATCAGCGGGAGCGGCCACTTATCCGCTGGAGACTTGATCACATGTCAAAAAATGCAGGGTTCGACAGGCCGGTAACGCTAATGTCCGCAGTCCGGGTGTCACGCCGTCCATTGTTTTGCCGATCCGGGACGTCGAGGACTTGATGGTCGAGTGACTTTCTTACCGGAAGCTGTGACCTTGACACACGCTCCCTCGTCAGCTGTCGCATGTACCTAGCTACAACCTAACAGACAGCAACATCGGATTCCGGAGACTGGACGTGACACCTCGCTGGCGCTTCTGGCGTAGAATACCGGAAGTCGTCATCGCCATGCCACTGACCGCGCTGCTGTCGTTTTCTTTATAGCATTCGATCCGGCACCTTGATGACTAACATGAACTGACCAGACGCTTTGTGATAGATTTCTTTGCACAAGCAGCGCCGAGCCGCCGAAGGCCTGTACGGTGGGAGGAAGCGGGCGAGGTGGAGCTACGACAGTTGCAGTGACATATTGGGGACAACAGCTTTTGCGCAGCAGGTGCGCTTCTGGGCAGAGCGGGGGGCCGTTGCCTCGCATCACAGCGTCAGGTCGGCGCGAGGGACGTTGGGCAAGATTGTAGGGAGGACGATCGCCAGGCGGACTCAGACGTCAAGCAAGCACCGCCAGCTCACGCACCGACACGCCCAGCATGGCGCCCTCATTGAGGTCACGCTCGCGGTCACCACTACGCCAGAGTAGTCTTGGACGCACATCATCAAAACGTGAGCGCGTGGCGAGGCGCATATCCAAGAGTAGAGAACGCAGTCGGAAACGGGTCAGCATGAATGTTCCAGACCGCTTCAAGCAAGATGATGAAGAAGAGGAGGATGTCACGGGGACGGCTCAGAAGGGCCACGTGCAGCAGAGTCTGTACGGCGTCATCAGTGCGGCGACCAAGCAGAAGGGGACGGAGATGGGCCGGGCGGGTATGGCCGGGCTGGATCTGGGTGTCGATAGCGAGGACAGTGATAGCGACATTGAGGCTGCAGGCGAAAGCAGCAGTCGGCCTGGCAGTGCTCGGTCGAATGTGGAGGAGAGGAAAGCGGCGTCAAAGAGTGAAGGCAGCGCGAGGGAGAAGGAGGCGAAGCACAAAAAGAACAAGTTGAGCTTGAGGGCGTTGATGAAGCCGAACAGAGAAAGGCGCGACTCGCAGGGTGATGATGCGATGACGCAAAGTCAATTCTTGCCGCCTCAGCCCACGATGGACAGGGACGAGGGGAGGCACGCGCGATCTGCAAGTGCCACGGGCTTAAGAGATGAGGGCATGTTCATGGAGCGAAGACTCAAAGCCAGACAGAAACTGGAGCTGGAGTCGTCGATCACCTCAACTACCACGAGAAGGAGCCGAGAGACAGTGCGCCCAGGCGAGAAGAAAGCTCCCCGGGACTTACCAACTCTGCTCGCCGACATGTTCCATTTTGACGAGCCGGAGGAGGTCATCAAGGAGTACTCTTGCTGGTACCTGCAAAGTGTCATGCTGCAAGGCTTCATGTATGTCACGTCGAAGCACATCTGCTATTACGCCTACCTCCAAAAGAAGTTGACCCAGACGATCAAATCCGGCCACTTGGGTAAAACGGGCAAGCATCGACCTGGATACAGAAGGAAGTACTTCATCCTTAAGGGGGATGTTTTGAGCTACTACGCCAGTGCTGCGGACCCTTATTTCCCAGAAGGCAATGTCGACTTGAGATATGCTGTCTCGGCTGAGTTGACGCCCAAGGAGGGTGACAACGAGAAGGAGTCGGTATTTTTCGCTCTGACGACCGAGGATAGGGTTTATCGACTGAAGGGAGAGAGCGCAAGCAGCGCGAGAGAGTGGGTCAAGCAATTGCAGAAAGTCATCTTCCGCTCTCACAACGACGGCGACAGCGTCAAGATCAGCATACCGATTGCAAATGTCGTGGACGTGGAAAGCAACCCAGTCGTTGGATTTGCAGACACAGTCAAACTGCGCGTGATTGATAATGAGGAGACATATGCCATCGACGATTATTTCTTCACCTTCTTCACGTATGGTAAAGAGGCTTTGGAACTGCTTAAGAAGCTCACCAATGACAACGAAGCTAGCCAGGGAAAGGTGGAAGGGGAAGACAAGGCTTTGCTTCTAAGTGGGCATGAGCCGATCAAAATGCCGAGATCGTCGCGGTTGCGGAGAACGGTTTCAAATGAAAGACGCCCGAGGTGGAGCGGCGAAGGTCAGGCAGATGGCAGAGATGATTTCAGGAGTACCTTGAGTCCGCTTGCCAGATCTACAAGCCGGTCGAGCGCCAGATCTGCGAGGTCCGGTGGAGACGCCTCGCCGCGATCTAGCCGGGGCCGTGGTCGAAGCTCTTATGATCGTAGCAGATCCAGCCCAAGTCGCAGCCCTGCTTCCGAATCTACCATGCGAGAGTCAGGTGATTCTTCTGGCATGATCGAGGAGGGCACGGCAGGCAACCAGAAGATCGATATGTCTGCTAGTCAGATGCTGTCTGGCAGTGGTGCCTTTGGTGCTCCTACAGTTCGTACGCCACAGTTTGGGTATAAGCAGAGACGGTCAGTCGAGAAGTCACGGAAGTCAAAGGAAGACCCGCGCCCCGTCCCTGATCGCAGGAACGCGGACTCGGCGGACACGACAAGACAGGTGAGACCCTCGCCCACGCCAACTGGTGCAACCAAGCCGATCAGTGTTCTTGCAACGCCGCTGCAGCAGGTGGCAGGTCTCTACGACAGTGTGAAGAACAGAGGAATTTCGTACTTGGGCAGCAGCCCGAAGGACTATTACAACAAGTTCTCCACGGCTTTCGCTGGTGGACAGAAACATTACCCTTCCTCCGACTCTTCGCACCCATTGCGGCCTTCTGAGCGCGATAGCATCGATTCAGAAGCTGAGCGTGAAGAGGATGAGCTAGACAATGCGGAGCACGAGCGGCGGTTCCAGGAGCACTTCGCCCTGCCCGAGTCGGAGAAGCTTGTGGCAGTATTCTACTGCTGGCTCCATCGAGTTCTTCCGCTCTACGGCAAGATTTACATCGGGACCTCATACTTCTGCTTCCGCTCCTTGCTGTATGGCACAAGGACGAAGCTGAAGGTGGCATTTAAGAATATCGTCAATGTTGAGAAAGAGAAGGGCTTTAGGCTCAAATTTCCCGGAATGGTCGTCGTGATTAGAGGTAGCGAGGAGATTTTCTTTGACTTCTCCGGCTTTGGGCTGCGAGACGATTGCGTGGTCACCGTTTTGAGATGTCTTGATGCTACTAGCAGGGGACTCCTTGGTAGAAACAGCGTGCTCATGTCTAGAGAGGAAGAGCAGGATGCAGAATCTGCGCTACATGAGCACGAGCTCCTGCAAGAAGCGAGAAAGGATGGGTATAAGGAGCACGAGCTGGGAAAATCCCGCCCAGAATCTTCCGACTCGGATTCTCTGAACTATGCCGGCGCTCCACCTATCCTGTTCGACGACCCGGATGCCTCGATGCTGGATTTCAAGCCCAAGACATCCATGCGCATCACTTGCCTAACGATTGGATCACGCGGCGATGTCCAACCATACATAGCTCTCTGCAAAGGTCTGCTGGCTGACGGGCATCGACCGAGGATCGCCACACATAAGGAGTTTGGCCCTTGGGTTGAGAGCCACGGCATTGAATTCGCGAGAGTCGAGGGCGACCCAGCAGAACTGATGCGCATCTGCGTCGACAATGGCATGTTCACGCCCTCGTTCATATACGAAGCAAAGTCCAAATGTGGGGACTGGCTTGACGGCCTTCTCTCCTCTTCCTGGGAAGCCTGCCAGGGCTCTGATCTGTTAATCGAGAGTCCGTCAGCTATGACTGGCATACACATTGCTGAAGCTTTGGGTATACCTTACTTCCGTGCCTTTACTATGCCGTGGACACGCACGCGAGCATACCCTCACGCGTTCGCGATCCCAAATAGGAAAATGGGAGGCACTTATAACATGCTGACGTACACTATGTTCGATAACGTCTTCTGGCAAATGTCTGCGCGACCCATCAATCGATGGAGGCGAAAGATGCTGGGCCTGCCGAGTACGGGTCTGGAGAGGCTGCAGGTTAACAAGGTGCCGTTTCTGTACAATTTCAGCCCTAGCGTGGTGGTGCCGCCGCTGGATTTCTCCGACTGGGTCAGGGTCACTGGCTACTGGTTCCTGGATGAGGGTGCCAACTTCAAGCCTCCTCAGGCACTGCAGTCTTTCATCGACAAGGCGAGGGCTGACAAGATCAAGGTGGTCTACATCGGCTTTGGCTCCGTCACGGTCGCGGACTCCCGCGCTCTGACCGAGCAAGTCGTCAATGCAGTCTTGAAGGCAGATGTCCGCTGCATTCTCTCCAAAGGCTGGTCCGATCGCCTAGACAAGAAAGCTGCCGCCCTCCCAGAGATTCAGCTCCCGGATTCCATCTTCCAAATCCAATCCGCACCGCACGACTGGCTCTTCCGCCAAATCGACTGCGCAGTCCACCACGGCGGAGCCGGAACAACAGGCGCAAGCCTTCGCGCCGGCGTCCCAACCCTCATCAAGCCCTTCTTCGGCGACCAATTCTTTTTCGCGACCCGCGTCGAGGACCTAGGAGTTGGCATGCATCTTAGGCGGATCAGCGTCAACTCCCTCGGGCGCGCACTGTGGATCGCGTGCCACGACGAGCGCATGCGGACGAAGGCACGGGTACTCGGTGAGCAGATTCGGAGGGAGGATGGGGTGGGCACGGCTATTAAGGCTATTTATAGGGATTTGGAGTATGCCAGGACGTTGATTAAGAGAAGAGAGATTGTGACTAAGAAGCAGGCTGTTCTTGAGGAAGAGGAGGGAACTGTGGAGGAGGAGGAAGCTTGGACGTTTGTGGAGAATGAGGGCGATGCCACCGATGTGGAGGTTACGAGTGCGGTGCAGCGGAGCTGGAGTCCGGGGAGGTCTGGGCTGCAGTCGCCGGAGACGAGGCACAGTAGTCTTGGGGGTATGGTGGGGCGGAAGGGGAGGGGTGGATGATCGTGGTGGTGTTCTTTCGCATGCTGTATTATGGGAATTGGTTGAGCGCGTTAGCGATGGCGTTTAACAGGGCATTTGGGTGGGTGGGCGATTGGATGGGCAGTGCTGCACATGAACGAGCACGAGATTGAGATGACACCAGATTGATTACCTGCATGATAATGAAGAAAGATCCAGCGCATTGGAGCCGCAGAAAGGCGTGGGTTCTCTGCCGGCCCGCTGCTGCGAATCAGGCATATAAATGAGACGATGTTTATAGATGAGCTGCATGTGATGATACTGCCTTCGTCAGGTCCACGAGATATTTCATCTCTGCGCGATCGCTGATTCCCGAGCTCTATTCACGATCTAGGGAGCATTTTCGAGCATGTGACAGCACGCAGCTGGCCCGCCGCACGGGTTTAGGTTCATCACTGCAGCTGAATCGATCCGGCTTGTGTCACCGTTGAGCGGTCTCCCGAGGGATGAACAGGTTCATTCACTAGATGTGAGAGCGGCAGGTACCGCTGGTCTGTGTGATAAGGGGCAGGGCATAAATTCTTAAAGATGTTTGTGGATTCTTTCTTGAGAGTTCTCGTTTGTTTTGCACAGACATCGAAACAAATTGAGCAAGACTTGGATACTGGTTCTACGCCGCACGGACAGGCTACACGAGATCGACGAGACAGTCACCATTAGCGTAAAATCTCGGTTCTTGTTCGTACACTCGATCAATAGAGCGGGATCTGGACATCATGCAGTCTTCTACCACCAACCCCCGTGTGGAAACCACTACTGCTGAGGGTATCAAGAACGTCAATCCAGCGCGATCGGATGCTGCGGCGGCGCAGACGCAGGGCACTGCTGCTGGGAGGGGAGGGGGTGAGGCGGGGAAGGTGCAGGATGGTAGAGGGGTGGTGGAGGTGAAGGGGGAGGTGGTTGGGCCTTTTGAGTCGTTTGATCAGTGGTTTAGGAGGGCGTTTGGGGAGTGGAGGTTGATTGGGCAGTAGAGGGTGGTTGGGCAGGTGGAAGGGATGGATTGGAGTGTTGATGGAGATGGTTGGTGGGAGCGGAATCGCTGGGGTTGATGGGGATGGAGATGATTCTGGGTGGTGGGTTGAGGCGAGTTTTGAACCGGGAGGATGGTATGTGAGGCGGTTTGCTCGTCGTCGGGCTGGGCTCCGAGGGGATTTATGCAGGGTGAGCTGTGACGGGTTACGACTACGTTCTGCGAGATCCTCGGGCTTGCGGTTCTTGAGAGGGTTGTCTGGACTTTTTGTTATAGGCTCACATGCATGTCGCTGGGTAGGTGCATGTGGTACGGAGGTAATACCATAATAAGATGCTCTCAGGACCCGAGATGATGGCGTGGCCTTCACATGCTTCAGCTGGCGCATCGATGTCGGACATTGTGATTTGCATGAGGTTGTGCCTTCAGGCTCAGCATCAACGTCAAGACACATAATGGCTGTTACGACCTTTCGTGATACATATACCTTATTGGTATGCCGATAGAAAGTTGACAGGAGATAAATGAATTTACCCGGACAGATGACGCTAGGCCGGATTGGATTGACCAACTGTCACAAGCCAATAGCTCGACTTGAGCCGCATAATCTTGGGACTGTGTGGTTTGATTGCTAGAGAGCTACACAATCCAGCATTGATCCTCTTCGACTCGAATTGGACAGCTGCGATCAGTGAAGTCGGTCTTTCTGCCATGACGGTCTGAAATCTGACAAGTCCCCGGAGCGCCACATTAACCATCACGGTCAATCGATCAAGTCAATCAATCCATGCCCGTCCGGCGATAAATAACAGCTTTCCATCATGCTGCTCTTTTCTTCGCTCGCTTTGCTCTGCATCCTGCCGCTCCTTGCGCTCGCCGCCGAAGACTACTACAAACTCCTCAACCTCGACAAGGACGCCGACGAGCGACAAATCAAGAAATCCTATCGAAAGCTGTCAAAGCAGTACCATCCCGACAAGAATCCCGATGATCCTACCGCGCAACAACGTTTCGTTGAATTGGCTGAAGCATACGATATCTTGATCGACCCGGAGACGAGGAAGATCTATGATCAGTACGGACATGATGGCATTGAACAGCATAAGAAGGGAGGTCGTCCGGGACACAGCCATGATCCCTTCGATTTGTTCTCGAGATTCTTTGGTGGAGGAGGCCACTTTGGGCAGAGAGGTCAACGTCGAGGGCCGGACATGGAGGTTCGGATACAGCTGTCGTTGAAAGACTTCTACACTGGCGCCGACCACGACTTCAAGATACAAAAGGATGTGATTTGCGACAAGTGCGAGGGTAGTGGCAGCGAGGATGGGCAGAAGCATACCTGTCACAAGTGTGGCGGGCAGGGAGTGGTAATTCAGAAACAGATGTTGGCGCCGGGTATTTTCCAGCAAATGCAGATGCAATGCGATGTCTGCGGCGGCAGAGGAAGCACAATCACGAACCACTGTAAGGTCTGTGGCGGTCATCGGATCGTCAAGAGCGAAGAATCGTTTGACTTGCACATCGAGAAGGGCACGCCCAAGGGTGCACGCGTCACGTATGAAAACGAAGCGGACGAGAGTCCAGACTACGTCGCGGGAGATCTCGTCGTGCACTTGTCGGAGAAAGAACCTGAACTCGGCACAGAGGAGAAAGACCGCACAGACGGCACTTTCTTCCGTCGCAAAGGCGACTCGCTCTTCTGGCGCGAAGTTCTCTCCCTCCGGGAAGCCTGGATGGGTGACTGGACACGCAATCTCACGCACCTCGACGGCCATTTCGTGCAATTATCCCGGAAGCGAGGCGAGGTGGTGCAGCCTGGTACTGTGGAGGTTGTCCCTGGTGAAGGCATGCCGATATGGCGATGGGATGAGGAGTCGGGCGTGCCTTCGCATGGGAATCTGCATGTGGAATATGTGGTTGTTTTGCCGGATCAGATGGAGAGTGGGATGGAGAAGGAGTTTTTTGCGTTGTGGGAGAAGTGGCGGAAGAAGATTGGGGTGAGTTTGGATCGCGATGCTGGGAAGCCGGAGAGGGAGCACGATGAGTTGTAGGAAAGCGATAGATTTTGTTTGGTGACCATAATTGTATCAGTATGTGGCTCGAGGTGGCCGGGTATCTACTCGCCATTCTTCCCGATCCCAAGTTTTCCAAGATCCACAAAGGCAAAGCAATGCCTTCATCTGGTCTTGCTGCCTTTCGCCAATCTCTCAAAACACGTCAAATACAGGAGCATCAATACTGAGGCACGTTACGCGTGGCACTCAAATCCCCACGTCTCACTCTACAATGCCACTGACCCACCCTACATCAAAACCTCCAACACCCCATCCTTGCCGCTCCATCAATAAATGTCGTCTGACGTCCGACAACGCAGCTACAAAATGGCCGCCGAAGATCGATACAAAGACAAACTCCACGACTCAGACGACTGGGGCATGCCGACCTTCCCACCCCCAACTCCAACAATCGCCTCCACCCCAACCTGGTCCCTCCGTCGTCTGAAAAAATCATGGCCAATCCTCACCCTCATCCTCCTCCTCCTCCTCCTCTACCAATCCAGATCCCCACCCTCCCGCATAGACAAATCCAAACACGCCTACGTCCTCTACGCCGTAGACGAAGCAACCCTCTGCCACGCCTACATGGTCTTCGAATCCCTCCACCGCTTCAACTCCAAAGCCGACCGCGTCCTCCTCCACAACCCCCAATGGACCACCACAGCCAACGGCGGCCAATCCCGCTCCTCGGAACTCCTCTCGCGAGCGCAAAAACGCTTCGCCGTCCACCTCCGCCCCGTGCAACTCCTCGACGAACGAGGCGAAACCAGCGCCCCGACCGCCGACGGCTTTTCCACCTGGGACCTCAGCATAACCAAACTCCGCGCCTTCGAACTCATCGAATACGAACGCGTGCTCCACCTCGACAGCGACATAACCCTCTTCACGCACCTCGATGAGCTCTTCCTCCTCCCGAAAACCCCCCTCGCCATGCCGCGAGCGTACTGGAGTGAGCCCTGGGAGCGCGAGCGCTGGGGTTCCCACGGGAGTCTGACGAGCATGGTATTGCTGATTCAACCGAACCCGGCAGAAATGCACGGGATGCTGAGGACGCTGCGGGAGTGGCGGACCGATGAAGGGAGGAATAGGAGTCGAGCGTACGACATGGAGTTGCTGAATCATCGGTTCGCGTCTTCCGCGATGGTGCTGCCGCAACGACCGTACGGACTTCTGACTGCAGAGTTCCGGGCAGAGAACCATGAGCCGTATTTGGGGACTGTGAATGCGCCGGCGTCAATGACAGCGCAGTGGGATGCCGATCAGATCCTTAAGGAAGCCAAACTGGTGCATTTCTCTGACTGGCCACTGCCGAAACCCTGGGTCATGTGGCCGCACGACGGGTTGATGGAGATGCAGCCGAAATGCGCGGTGCCGCCGTGTAGGGAACGGGAGATCTGGAAGAATTTGTATGAGGATTTCCGGAAGAGGAGGAAGGAGCATTGTAGGTTGTTGAGTGTTACGGCGCCGAATTGGGGGACGTGGAAAGCTAGTGTGGGAGCTGATTGATGAGGGATGGATACAGAGGGAAGAGGAGCATATGGGCATGGGATAGATGCATTTCATGTGCTTGTAGGCTAAGTAGCTACTGTAGGGTAAGGCATACCAGGCACGTTGCACCTCTCCGTGCCTCTTCCAAGAAAGTTACGGGGAGTCTCGTAATACCTCATAATTCTCTTGTCACCATCGTCACTTGACCATATTCCACGCTGCGTTGGTCTCGTATAAGCCCACCGCCGCCGTCCCCACCAAGTCATGCCTTCGCCACCAGCTGAGAGCCATACTCATAACCACAAATGACGGTAGCGACAAAAGCCTTTTCTTACGGAAGAGTCACCCATCCACTTCGAACCCATGATCGCCCCGTCCAACCACCCATGATTCCTCGCAAGTACTGCCGAAAATGCGAACAAAACATACCCAAAACACCCATACATGCATCCATCATAAACATTCGTTACTTTATGTGCAGCCGTAATCTCGCTCAAAATCATGCACAAACACGCTCTTAACGCGTTCAGAATTCCATCATCTCGACGTCCTGTTGCTGGAACGGGTTGACAACCACATCGGCGGGGCCCCAGCTGCCTTCGTAGACGGTTGCGCCGGCGCGACGCCGGACGTCCACCCATTGCACACCGCCGGCCGCCAAGAGCTGGTCGACTGTGGGGCGACGGTCTGGGTCTGGGCAAATCATCCACTGCACGATCTGGTCCAACGCGTCCTTGTCTTTGGGATCGATCATGAAGTTTGGCGGAGAGACAAGGTCGCGGCTGTTCTTCCGGCGGTGGCCTTTTGCCGCGACAGATGGTCGTAAGAAGCTCAACTCGTCATCCTCCTGCATTGCGAATGGGATCGCATCGTTCGACGCGCAGTCGGCCATTTCGATCGGGTCACCAGAGTCGTCGCGCACGAGGCTGCTGTCCGACGTAAAGGTCAGGCTCGGCAGATCACTCAAGTCACCAGCGCGTAGACGCTGCCACGAGGCACCGTTGTCAGGAAGCACAATATTGCCAGCAGTTTCCAGTATGATCATGCCGAGCGCAAAAATATCTGCAGGCTTGTCGAAGCGGCCGCATAGAACCTCTGGACCGATGTACTCGCGATCACCTTCACCATCGAGGCCTGGCGGCGCGGGCCACGAGCTAGCCATGCCAAAATCGCCGATTTTCAGGACGCCCTCCCAGTCGATGAACACATTCGCGGGTTTCAGGTCGAGATGCATGTAGTTTGCATCGTGTATAGACTTGACTCCTTGCGACAGCTCCAGTAGTATCTTCCAGATCCTGAAGTCGTCGAGTCTGCCTTTGTAGCCAGTGTGCAGTAGAAAGTCCTTCAGATTTCCATTCTCACAGAACTCAGTTTGAATGTAGAGGTGGCCCTTAGCCTCCCAATCATCAACGAGCTCGATGATGTGCTCATGACCACACATGGCCCTGAGGATCTCGACCTCTCGCATCTTACGCGCCCGATCCTTGTTGCCGGTATACGGCTTCCTGGACTTCTTGACAGCCCAGACTTGCGCGCCAGGACTCAGCTGAGCCTTGGATCCTGTCTTTGTGCCTGGGAGCGGCTTCTCCACCTTGTAGACTTGCGAGAATTCACCGACGCCAGAAGTAGTGACTTGGCCAAAACGTGTCGTCAAAGCAGGATCCACATCATTGGCAAAGTAGCCAGATGAAGATTGGTTGCCTTGACCGAAAGTCGAGGCGAAGCTGTGGTCTCCTCTAGGACCAGTAGGCGTCGCCGGCACTCCAATGCCGGGGGTGCTTCTCCCTCCAAACGATGTGGCTGGGCGGTGCTCGGCAGAAATAGAGAGAGTGCTTGGGTCTGGCGGCGTAAAGGAATCTTGAGGGGTGTGCGGTGATGGCCTGTCGGAGCCTTCACCCTCCTCGACAGCTGGCGGAGCTACAAGTAGAATAGTCTTAGTGTGAGTATTGCTGCGACTGCGTAAAAACGGCACCGATCGTTGCGATCTCTTCACGAGTGGCGTCGGTGACAGTCCGATGTCATCATGTGAGAGAGAACGGGCCCGACCGGCGGATGGCGAAGGCGAAGCGCAGGCGGTCAGGCAGATGAATGGCATGCCGCTATCATCAAATGCCTGCCGCTGGTCCTTCTCCGCCCTTCCGCAAGGCGTGTCAAGCAAGGGTATATACTTACTGTGCTCTTCATTGTTGGTTGCCTCCTCATCGCCAACAGGCGATGCGAACGTGTCCGGACCCAAGGATGTACGCCGTCCGAAAAGGCTGCTGCGGAGGCTATTGCTCTTGCCCTTAGATTGAGGCCTCGGCACGGCACTCGTTGATGTCGACTTGGTAGGCGTTGGTGGCAAGTCTTCCGTACTAGCTCTCGTGTCCAGATGCTGCGTTGGCGAGTTCGTCATGTCGTCACCGTCAACGCTTAAGAAGCTGCCTCGACGAGTGAGCTGTGGCACGCCGGCAAGTGATCCAAAGATGTTCACGCCCTTGCCGAACGACTCAGGCGAAACCTTCGAGGTGCGTCCGTTGAAAGGCGTGGTCGGACTTCCAAACTCATGCATCGGCTGGACAACTTTGCCGAGTGCTGAAGCTGGCGCTGGCGTTGTTGAGAGGATGATATGCGCTGCTTTCTTAGACGGCGTGTCCGGCATATGGGCGCTGCCAGTGGAGGCTCCAAAGTCCACGTTGCGGTTGCGCTTCGAGATCAAACCAGTGGAGTGAAAAGCCTGAGGACATGGCTTGGCCATCTTATAGCCATCTGGAGTGGCAAACGATCCTTCGAAGTCCTGACTTGCAGGTGGCTCAGTGTTCTCGTGAGGCCTCAAGGCGCCCAGTGGCAGAGACTTCGAGAACTGCTGAGCTGGCCTGGCAAAGTCCGGCCTGAACGGGTTCTGGTTGGTTGGCTGCGTCAAATGCTGAGGCTGATCCTCTGCCATGCTCGACGTGGAAGACGACGGTGACAAGGCATGCGACAATGGATGCGGTTTGGGCGCTGACTGGTACAGCTTCTGGGCTGGCGCTTGAAACAGCACTGGCGGCTCATTCACTGTTCTCCGGAATGGCGAATCCATATCAATGCTGCGAAATGGCAGTGCACTGTCCAAAGAGATTCGTGATCTTGCGCGAGTCAGCGCCGAGCTGAAACCTGTCTCTCGGCTTGTTTCTGGAAACAACTTGGAGCGCGCAGGGCCGGCACGCTGCTGTAGGGTCGATTTGCGAAGACTGAACGGTCGCTTCTGCGGTGATTTCGCTGCTGGGCTCGGCCAGGTTGAGGAGAAAGATGAATTGAAGTCCCGATCCTTCTCGTCCGATGAGCGACTGGAGTCGGTGGAGTCGCCAGAGGTGCCATCAAGGCCGTGCTCAAAGACGCTGAACTCATTGCCGAAAGCAGGCGCACCGTGAATGCTTCTGCGCTTGTTCCTTGGGCTACCTGATCTTGCCGCCTCCAAGTTCATCACTCCATCACTGCGCTTCAGCGGGCTTGACTTCACAGGTGATCGGTGCTCTTTCAATACTGGCTGCAACAGCTTATCTGGCTTCAGGAAGTCGATCTTGATTGGTTCATCGCAGATCTTCTCCCCGGCCTCCTGCTGCCCATCTTCTGAACAATCCATTCGATCCCGATTCTCCTGATCATTCTCTGCAGATGTTCTTCGCATAAGGCGAGGTCGGTCGTGCGCCTGGTTGGTATTGTCACTGAGCGCACGGCGGAGAGGGCTGTTTGGGGACGTCCTCCTAGGTACACTGCGCAGTGGTCCCGAGCGCTTGATCGAGAACTTCGGCTTCGTGGTAAGGTCGTTGGCCGTATCTGCGCTGTATGCGCGCGACAAGCCAGACGGGGAGCGAGACGCCGTCGGCGACGTGTCTGTAGGCTTGATAGCGACGAGTGAAAAGCGCTGCGGTTTGGAGGGTGACCGCGACAGCGATCGCCTGATTTGCCTGATGGACGCGAAGTTGTCGATTGGCGAGCCGTGCCTGTGTGTCGGCGAGAGCAGATGTGGCGCGCTGTTAGCTGAGTGTCGCGGTGAGTACTCAAATTCCATCATTGCAAGCTCATGTGACGTGGCGGCTGCGCGGTGGCTCCGTATGCTGCGCTGATGGCTCCTGTGCGCAGAGATGCGCGCTCGAGATGTTGTTGCCTGCTCGTGACCTCTGGCTGGTGGTGGTCGGTGAGTAGTGGATGAAATGTGCGCGCCTAGTAGGCAACAAGTCCCAATGCGGTGAAGGATGCTGGCGCGTTGTTGTCGAGGGTGTGATGTCGCTATGTATTGTCGGTCGCCCGAGTGGTGGACTATCGGCACGCGCGCATAAGTGGGTGCACCGGGACGATGCGATAAAGATGGCGTTCTTTGTTTGCGATGCCGTGTAGGTGCGTGGCCGTGGAATGCGATAAAAACAACACAACACGCGTCGGGGGAGTGGCGGGCGCGAGGGACGCTGTTGATCGGCGGCGGGTGGCGAGGCCGACAATAACAAATCGCTGGTGATATGTGCGTCGACTGTACGGGAGTGCACAGAGGGCGAGGTGTCGAGAGCAGTGGAGACGCAGAAAGCAGGTGTGAGTGAGCCCGTGGGCAAGCCCTGGGCAGTCGCGCTCAGGGAAAGACAGAGCACGAGCCACCTGGACAGGTCTTGTGGGACTAGCGTGGGCGCGTTCGCTTCGCTAAAACCCGTGACCGCAACAGCATTAGTACTGTATTGGCTGACTCGAGAGTTCTACAGTCCTGAATTTTTGATGAAACCGATGAAATCAATAAAGATTGCGCAGTCATGGCCGACACAGGTAGGGCATGTGGTATCTTGCCGAGTATTTATACGGTAACAAAAAGCACTCGTGCGTGTTTACATCGATCAACAAACCCTCCTGGACTACGTCACGGATCGCTTTGGTCCGCAGGTGGCACTCACGGCACTCAGGGTCGTTCCTGCTCCACGGAGCTTTGCTTCCTTCAACCTTACACCACTGCACTTCTGTTCTGCAGCGCCGTTGTCTCGGCCCGCAGCCATCGTAGGATCTGAGAGGCTGAGACACATCGCGATCAGGGCAGTGATGACTGAGGCACTGTGCATCGCAAGGCAACAGCTTGGCGGCTTGTCGCCGCATTGAAGCCACGATGAGCAGTCCTTGGAACACAGACCGGAACCTGCGGTCCAGGGCAAGACACGCGTCCTCAATGGCCAACAGCATGGATCGCATGATGGATGTCCCCCGTGCGCCTTGAATATATGCTGATCCATTTAGGCTAGAAACTCGACAGCACGCGACTGGTCCTGTTTTTGCGCTTTGAACCTCTTCGTCGCCACGAACAAGTCCGGTGAACCTGTTGTGACAAATGCTCGTTGCCTTGGCCTCTTGCAGGTCCACCATCCACCATGTCTCACTCATCACGACGTCAATCCCTTTGCCCGCCAGCACGTTCTTTGTGACGCACCAACATTCAGAGCATTATTGCGAGACAGTCTATGCCGCCCGCAGTGGCGACAGGAGACCCCGAAGGTGTAGTGTTGACTTCCGTTCTGTTTTGACATCGCTGCAAACTCATCTTAGAATGACAGCAGCGATGACCTTGCAACCAGGAATTTAGCCAGCACGATGCGCTTCACTACAACAATATCCTTCCACGATCGAAGGAATTTTGATGAACAAAATTTGTATTTAATATCAGGTTGCAGGATGAGCATGCCTGTCAAATCAACCGTTACGAACTGTCAGAGCCGCAAGCACTCTCGTGCTGTTTCAATCGGGAACAGCTGGGCGCTTGTTGGCTAGTATACGGTGGCTCCGGCTGTTCCTGAGTTCTGAAATCTTCACGATGAAAAGCACCGGCAGATTCGCAGGGCTGTCTCTGAGCAAGCTTGTCAGCAATTCTTGGTGGACCTTGACAATTTCTTGTCCATCCAAGTGCTGACAAGCTTGCTCAGAGACCAGGCCGTCGTATACCTCTCGCAATGTGGCTGTCATCCGGTAGCCTGGACTCGAGCTCATGCCAAGCAATCAGGTAGCAGCTTCACTCTTCCTCGGCAGCTCTCGGACTCAGGGTTCACGGCACCACCATGTCGCAGATAGATCTGATCACAGAACCATCACAATGTACCGCATCGAATTGGGCTGCTCCCAAATCTCCACTGCCGCCGCAATCGAACCAGTGGATCTATGATTCAACAACACTTCCAGCGATCCGGACTCGCAATCTCTTGTCCTGCAGGTAGGCCACATTTCAGATTTGTTCCTGAACATTGGAATTCGACAAAGACATAATAGCCTTTGGAGGTGTCATCAAACAACGCCACGGCGTGGGCTGAGAGACCGACATCTGAAGGCTTCTACAGTCAAAAGAGACAGACGCGCAAGCCGCTAGCACCATAGTCCTGGGAGTTTGTGCAAAGCATGCTTGCAGCGCCTGGTCGGTATGAGAGGACGGTGTGGAACAAAGGACTCGATACCGAGTGTGATAAGCTCTCGACAGTGGCGGCCATTGACCCACCTAGCATAACGCTGCAACGGCTATGGCTACGCCATCGGCAGCACAATCCCTTTGCATCGAGTGACGTTGTCTGGTGTTGTATAAAAATGATATGATTACGTTACTAGAAGTAGTAGTACACTGGACCTTCGGTAGTCGACGTTCTCTCCTTGGCTTTAGGTGCACGCTGCATCCTACTATCAGTCTGCTGATCATTCAAGCCTCCACAATTTGCTGCCTGATTGCATCACCGCTTGAGTAGCCCTGGATCGAACTAGCCACGGGCTTTCGGCCGAGAGATGCGCTCGTGACAGCTTGCCAAGACGAGATATGACTAAACATTACGGGTACTTGTTGACTCCTTGCCCGCTCCCACAGTGTGCGTGATTACTCACGATCAATCAATGCTCTCCAGCTGGAGCTTGATCCGTTCAAGGACATCCTCAGCGAACGCATCCTCGTCTTCAACGCCCAGCATGCCGGGCCACCAGCTCGCCATCAGCGACAAGCGTCCGCCTTTTGTACCAGCCACGCAAATGCTCAGAGCTGGCCCACCGCAATCCGCAGAGCCTGAGAAGACCACATCCTGGATCTGCCACTTCTGTTGTCCTTCGTCAAAGTCTGGCGCGTCCAAGACGCCAACGTTGCTCAGCTCGAAACCATGCTCCGCTGGCGTGGATGCCTTCTGGAGGATCCACGAAGGAAAGTCGGTGAGATACTTGAGGAGCGAAAGGGGTTGGTTGTTGAGGGTACTTGAGGCTTGGGCTAAATGTTCTGTGACTTGACAAGCGGCTTCCCAGTCCTGATCCAAGAGGCGATCTGATGCCGTGCCTGAGCGGATGGGAGACACGATACTGGTGTCACTAGCGGTAGACGAGTAGTTGCCCATTGTGCCCGTGGCCTCAGGAATGCATCGCCTGAGATCAATTGCCGTGACTTGCTTGAACTTTACATAATCTTTACCTCTTGCATGAAGAGCTCTGGAAAGAGCGCGAGCAATGACCTGGCCCAACAAGCCAGTGAGCCGGACTTGACGCCGCCGACAAGCCTCGAGTACTTGCTGAGTGGTATGTATTGATACCATGAGCGCTCGCAAGTAGGTTCTGACCACATACCCAGGTCGCGGCAACTCAGGTCTCTCATCGGCGCCAAACCATACATCCTTGGGCCTCTCAGTGACGATTCCAAGCATTCGACTGACGAATTTTGGAGCGTACTGGCTAAGGAATGGTGGAAGAAGGTATGACCAGGAAATTGGCGTCGGTCGTATCAGCTCAAAAGGCGGCGCAAGCTCTTTCCTCGAACTGAAGTCAAGGTTGAGAGATGCATCCTGGTCAAGGTTATGAGAGGACCGCATTGCTTTGAGGAATGTCGAGTGAAAAAAATAGCCAGATCGTCCATCGCCAAGCGAGTGCGACAAGGACAAAACAAGCCAGAATCCTGATCCTGTTGGCGCGATATATACTCGCCATGGTGGCGCCTTTGACATGTGCGGTAGTCGGTCATGATGCGCGAGGTCATGCATCTCCTTGATCGCCTCCTCGTCTTGGCCGGTAGGCTCAAGAAAATGCAAGTGCTGGTTGAGATCTAGAGATGCGACTCTGGCATATTGAGGCCTCTCGCCTTCTGCAGCAAGCAATATCACGCTGAGTGACGAATGTTCGCGGATGCATTGCTTCAACGCCTTGATGATGTCGTCTTTGGGGATGCCATTAGTAGTCTTGGTACACTGGTACATCGCACTGAGCACGATAGATCCATAGTGGCCTAAGACATCTCGAGCGATGCAGCGTCGCTCAGCGAAGCCTTGGATTCGACGGTCAGCAGAGATGATCGAACCATGGCCCGGAATCTAACGCACCAGCCGGACGAAGAATCTGGTGAGTCTTCATGATGACTTTGAATTACCCAAACTCCGAGTATACATTAGGGTAGAGCTCATAGGGATGACTAGAGAGCCGTTGTTATAGCATCAGCTCCTCAGCAGGCGAATTTTTCTGACCGTCTGACGTATTTACCAGGAAGTGCCTCCTGTCGATACATCACAGAGGTTGGCAATCCGCGGGCCATATGCCATAAGCGGCGTAGTGTGGACCCACGCGGTGGGGAGTCAGGCAGCCATCCCAACAGGTGCGTGCGAGACGTCTTCCTCTATGTACGTAGAATACCAGTGTAGCAGGCAGAGGCCAAGAGCATTCACGATGCATAATGCCACGAACGTGATGCCTCTATCGAATAATGTTTCAGCTCCTAGTAGTCCGGCCAGGTCCCGTCAACCTCGTCTCGCCAGGCTTTGAAACCACCCTGGATATCTTTGATGCTAAGCCCGAGTCTTTTGCGTACAGTCTGGGCAGCAAGCTGAGAGTCGTTACCAAATCTACAAACCACGTAGTGGTCCTTGTCAGGCTCAAGAAAGACTCCACTCCTAAGTGCGTTATCGATCCATGCATCCGCATTTCCAGACCAAGGCACGTTGACGGATCCTCTCAATGCGCATATGGCGTACTGCGTCTCGTTTCTAACGTCAATCAGAACGTTAGAGCCATCGGTCGGTAGTCTCGAGAAGTCCCTAGCAGTGATCCGATTTGAAGAAGGGAGGATATTGACGGGCGCTGCTGTGCCGCAGAATGCAACATAGTCCAGTGAGTCACCCCTAAGGCCTTGCCGAGTAATGGTTGCTTGACAGGAGCAAGCAGGGCAATCGACTTTCCTTCTACGCATCCGGACCGATCGGAATTGAGGGATGCTGTAAGCTGAGAACGTGAGAAGTGTCGGGCGAGGTGACTCGGTCTCAACCCCATTCCAATCTGACTTAGGATGCTCAATGCCAGCGGCCAACAGCTTGATCGCCTCGAGAGCCTGTAAGACGCCCATCGTTCCCACGACCGGGCCCAAAATGCCGCCTTCACCGCAGCTCAATACACTGTCTGCTGGTGGCGGTCTAGGGAAGATGCAGCGGTAGCATGGTCCTCCCGAAGCATCGCCCGGTGGGCGAGGAGGATTGTTGAGCACAATGAGCTGACCCTCCGTCTTGAGTGCTGAGGCCGATACCAGAGGCTTGCCCGTCACTACGCAGGCGTCTGATATGAGATACCGGGAGGTGGGATGGTCTGTGCAGTCAAGGATAAGGTCGTACTGGTCAAACAGTTGAATGGCTGTTTGCGGGGTCAAGTGCTGCGTGTATGAATCGTAGATGACGGTGGGATTGAGGCTGAAAGGAATTAGAGCCAGTCCTACCACATTGCTTTGAAGGGCCAACGCACCCCTGTAGATACTCTTCGGCGCTTTTGGCTTTGTACATGCCGACTCGCGCTGTGCTGTGGGCGATTTGTCTGTGCAGGTTCGACTCTTCCACTGTGTCGCCATCAACAAGGCCCAACCTGCCGACGCCAGCACCTGCGAGGTATGTCGCAGCAGGGCAACCTAAGCCACCAACACCTACTACCAAGACTTTGGCATTCCTCAGGCGTAGCTGCCCATGCAGTCCAACTTCAGGCATAATGAGTTGTCGACCATATCTCTTGTACTCATGCTTCTCCAACGGCCACCTGCGCTTGCTTGCTGCGTCCTCTGCTGATGGTGCGCCTGCAAAGCCTCCTTCTTGCCGTACTTTTTGTGCTATGTCCGGGACAGGCGTGTCCTGCAGCACCACCATAGTTTCCTCGAGCCATTCTGCTGGGAAGCCACCCATGTACGCATCACTCAATTGCCTGGAGGCCTCTGCCCGGTGCTTTGCTTGCTGTAACTGCAGCTTCAAGTTCCGCAACTGACCTTCTGTTGCTTCAATTTGCTGTTTGAGTATGCGGATCTGATCCTTCGCCGAGTCAAGCGTGCCCATCTTTCTACATCCATGCCAGGTTCGTTCTGTTCTGGGACAGGAAACGGAGGGTGCTACAAGCTGGACACAGTGACTGGTGAGCAGAGATGCGTTCCGCTGACGGACACTGATGGTGAGCCAATCATTAGGTTTAAGTCTCCGATTTAAGGCAGGGATGAAATTCCAAAAGAACCTCGGAATGTGGTTTCCGACAGAGACTAGAGATTCCTCATTTAGTTCTACATGCTGTAACTTCGAACAGGGACAGGTCTAGAATACCTGCAGTACAACGGACTGATACACACTCGAATGGTTGCTAGATGCCAGCTCCTTCATCCACAATTTTCGCCCATGTCGAGCTCGACGCCCTCCACAACTCCGGCCGCTTGTTGCGTGTAACGCACCGCCATGTTGACGTCGGCCTCCATGTTCTCTGACAAGCATGGCAAGCTACAGGGCATTCTAGACCTTGACACTACGGCGTCGGCTGGATACTCGACTGTGGCCGCCCCCGACATCCATCTCACCCTCCGAGTCGTCCTCATCTGTGACTGGAGCCGTGCCTTGATACCCACAACTGAAGATCCATTTCGAAATCTGCCGACGACTTGGAGCACCCTCGCACGTAGCCAGGCTTCCGCTTCCACTAATGATACCTTGTGTAGGGTTGGGAGAGTCGATGAAAACGAAGAACGGCACGCACACTGCTGTGTTTCGACGAGTGTACCTACGCAACGGCTTGCTTACGAAACAAGATCGACACAAGTGACAGTAACTTGATATTGTGCCCTGCAGAACTGTGACTTTGGTAAGAACTTCCATTGTGGCTTCCTAAAGGACGACAGCCAGCATATGTGATCAACAGGCAACAAGTCAAGCATCAAGACGAATTCCGAATGGAAGTGCCATTGAAAAGCTCCTCTTTGAGACCCAAGACCTCAATCACTCTCCTCCAACAATTGCGAAGAATCCGAAATTGAGGAAGCTCCTCTCCCCGTACCGACGCTGCTGGATGCGCATTGCATATGGGCAACTTGATGGTCGCTGAGGTGGCTGCGGTCTTCGACTAGTTCTTGACGAGTCATAATAATCAGCGGGTTCTGCTGCGGACGGGGCGTGCACCTAGCACAGGGTACTCTTTATCGTGTCTCTGGGCCTCCAGAGATTATGAAGCGTACGGATTTTCTGTTGAAAGAGCATATGAGACCTGTACCTTTCTTCACTCAAGCACACAGTGAGTGAAGGGCGCAAGGAAGGAAAAGGCATCGTACGTAAGTGGATAGATGATAGAATGGTACTATGTTCAGCATTTTCGCGATCATCCTCATTCTTGGAATCTCTTATCGTTCGTGAGCCTTCGGATGCCGTCAGTGTTCGGATCCCAGTCCACCACGCCTTTCTGTTGCGTATATAGGTCAACTGGACTCAGCAGTTTCACGCCAGACCCGGGTGCGATCTGAACGAACAGACTGTGCGGGAGACCTGTGCGCACGCATTGATGATGATGAGGCTTGATATATTTTTAGGCGAGCTACGCTTGGAACATGAACAAGCTGCTGTTGACATGAACGGCAGTTCGCAGGTCGTACTCGGTCGAGTCCGTGTAGGCGAGTTACATGGCTTGGCCATTGCTAGTTCTTGGTCCGTAACCCCGAAACGGTTACTTCATTATCGGACAAGAATTGCTTCTGTGACCGCGTTTTTGCTGTCGCTCGCAGAGCACATGTTTGTTGCAATATTCGCTTGTGCTTTGCTGCATGGGCGCGCCGGCCGAGGGATCGCCGTTACATGTAAGGATCCCGCGAGTCGGACACAGCGAGAGAGCCGCCGGCATTCACAAGATTCCCGGCGCTCTTCTCCAGTACACGCTAGAACCATGCGGCGGCCCAGGTAATAACAGAGACACTTATTACTCGGAGTCACTGGGCTGAATGCTCCGGAGTTCCGTGGGGGGGCTGTCGAGGGGGCTGGAGGCGAGCTACCGAGCTACCAGCGAAATGACGCGGTGACAAAGGTAGAAAGCGAGGACCTCTACCTCGTCAGCATGGTCATCCTGATCGTGCCACGCCGCTTAACCCCCGTGGTAGCCTTGCTCGGCGCCATGGCGTTGCTGACGAGAGCGCCACACTGCCACACTGCCCATCAGCGGCTTCCACGTAGCCACACCCCTCCCCGTGGGTAGTCGTCTGACCAGCGCGGGAGCTGTGCCGACGGTGTCGCGCGTTCCTGATCCAAGCCACATCTGTCATCATGACCGCGGGATAGCCCTGCCCAAGTCCCGGTGCTGAGCGAACGGGTAGCGGCATATGTGCCCGTGAGTTGTGACTCGTAGACGAAGTACCAAACGCATCAAACCTGCAAGGCCACGCCAGCGACCGTGTTTGGCCGCGTTGGATGTGTTTGTTTCTATGCGTCCGCAACACAACGCAGATACATAAGATTTTGGCTAAAGACCATACATGTACTACCAACGGTGGTCGCAACGTGTGTATGCTCACCATCCACTTCAGTTCGACCGTTTCTCTGCGGCTTCTCCACACGCAAAGTATCCACCTGCACCCTCCACATCCCTCAAGCTCACGCATCATCACCACGCGAACCATCCGGACCCACGAGCCCGAGCAAGGAGCGTACACCGCCCTACATTCCCATTGTCACCGCCCGAACTAGAGGGACCGACGCTTCGCCAAGCGCAAGGACGACCACGGGGACCTGCAGGACCGACGACGCCGGCCTGTTGGCGACCGCCGTACCTGGCTGCCGCGCCTCGAATCTGACCAGCTGTTCCGGCATTTAAGAGGACGCATGGCATGTATATGACGCAAATCACAAACAGTCTGGACGTTTGCGCCGAAAAAAGAGACTAAACATGACTGTGGCCGGAACATGACGAGAAGCTGTCCTTTGTGCATTACTGTCGATTTGATGCCTGAGGCGGAATTCAAGACCAGACGCGACGGGACAACATAGACATGTCGAGTAACGAAGAAAGCGCGATGAGCTCAGGCTATCGCAGTCTTACCGGACAGATGGAGACTCAAGAGCCTGCTGGGAGCACCAGCTCTGGCAGTAGCACGATTACACCCACACCCTCTCAGAGCCAGCTTTCTTCGCAAAACACCGCATCAGGATCGCGAAATAGAGGTGGCGAGGGCCAGCAACGACAAGCATCGACATCGACAACGTCTTCGGTTCCGCCGCCCTTGCGCAAGTCACCGTCCGCGAGTTTGGTGCCTGTATCATTTTCGTCCACGAACTCTAGCCCGCAGACCTCACGAAACACATCGCCAATACGGAAAGACAGTCGTCCGCAGACTCTGACAGGGCAAATATCAGGTCAGCCATCAGCTGCAGCTATACAACGAGCATTGTCGGCGACGAGCGTACCGCAAATACAGCAGGCTGGGTCCGGTCCTGTTTCTGACGCGGTCTCAAGGCTGCCCAGGACGGTTAAGAGCACGGGTGGATCAGGCATGAATACACCGGAGTGGCCTGTTTCACCAAGGTTGAAGTCACCACCTCCGTCCGGAATGAGCGCTAGGAAAGGGTCTGCAGCCACACAAAAGAAGTCTGAGTCGAGTAATGCGCCTCCTAGTATCAAGGTGGAGGATGCATCGCCGCAACTAGCTACGCCGTCGAAAGTCAATGGCGACGAGCCACGGCGGACAGAACCACAGTTGCAGGCACCGCCCAAGGTATCATCGCGAGGGCCTAGTGGGAAGAGTATGCTGGAGACGGTGCAAGAGACAAGCTCAGATTCCATTCATGAGTTACCAGCTGCTACGCAGGCATCTGCAGAGCTGAAGCCGCTCACGAAGATAACACCAGAGGACAGCATCGCCACGAAGAAGGAAGGGTTGGAGTCTGACAAGCATGCGCAACATGGAGAAAGCGGGAGTGAGAGCGCTGGTAGCAAGGTAGATCGTAGGCGAGGTAGGAGCTCTTCGCAGTCACACCAGGGCAAAGGCGCGCCTCAGCAGCAGAAGCTGTCGGCGACGAAGAGCTATACACCACTGGCATCAGTCAAATCGCGAGCGACCGAGGGCAAGCAGAATATGACTGTCGAGACCGAGACAGTGGCATCGATTCCTCAATCAGCGCTGAATCCGGGCGATCGAATCGGAAGCGGACGAGTTGATCCAAGTGGCACCCTCCGACTCAAGCCAAGCACGGAGACGATTCGGCCAAAGAAGGAGCGCAAGAAGCCTTCGCAGAAGGCGAGGAGTATCAATCAAGGTACCGGTATGTATAGTGCACCCAGTCGATCACCTTTGCTTGTGCAGAAAGACTCTTTTGAGCACACGCCCAGTGAAAGTAGCTTTCTGTCTGAATCATACGACTCCTCAACGAGTACCATCACTGAAGATGTCGAGCAAACGCCTCGGCAGAGGAGTAGAAGCTATTGGCCGCATGCTCTTACTATCTCGCGACCTAGCAAATATATACGAACAATGTCTGATAAATGGTTGCGCAAAGCCTCCTCCAAAGCCGATATCTTCGAAGCGCGAGTGGCGAACACGATGGACGAGGCAAATACGAGTGATTCCGACGAGACATTTGTGTACGAGTCCAATCCACCAGAGCAGGCGCGCCGACCGCGACACCATTCAAGGACGCCGAGCGTCGCTTCTTCTCATAGTCTGGCCGATCAACGACCAGGTGGGGTGCGAGGCTTGGAGAGCATGATGGACGAGAGGCGGGTGGCTGGTAAGCGCAGTATGAAATTCTCTAACACTGCATACAATGAAGACAGCCCAGATAGTAAGAATGGAACGATCAGGAGTGCGCATGCAAGGCATTACGGAAAACTTGGCCGGGGTGGTAGTCAAGGGGGCATTTATGACCCAGAATCCCCGTTTACGCAGGCAAGCAAGTTGCGGAACACACACTCGAGTCTGCGACACTCGAGGCCGAATTCTCCAAGAAGTCCGCAGAATGTGCAGCCAAATCGACCTTCCGGCTTGTTTGCGAGGAAGGAGCAGTCATTCGACTTGGGAGGAGAAGGTGCGGACGACGAACGTACGCCGCTTGTGGGCACTGTGCGCACGCCTCGCACGCCACGCCACGCGCGTCGATTACACACCGCCGACGGATCTGTCAGATCGATCGATGAGTTCTACAGCGCGCGCGATCGTGCCTGTTGCACTCGATTCAGTGGCTGTCTCCTCGGATTTTTGGTAGTGGTGCTCGTCGTTATGAGCGCGGTTGGCTTCTTGGTCATGAGCAACAGGCCGATGTCTGACGTGAAGATCAAAAAAATCCAAAACGTGCTGGCCAGCGAGCAAGAACTGATGTTGGATCTTCTGGTCGGGGCCACGAATCCCAATGCGTTGGGTATTACGATCACGGAGATGGACGTCAACATATTCGCGAAGAGCAAACATGCTGGGAGTGGAGTGAACCCGGATATCACGAGCAGCAGGTCGCTCTTGATGAGGCGGAGAGGGCAGATGCTGCAAAGGAAAACGACTCCAGCAGCGCGGGACGAGGACCCAAATCTTTCGCAGGACCTATCTGCGCATTGGCGCGCTCCTTCCACCTCGGGAGACAACCGTGACGACGGCACCGATCCGCCAGAAGACGGCGATCTGGACTCCGATGCACACACAATGCTACTAGGTCGTATTTTCCATTTCGATCAAGCTCTTACCTTCGAAGGAAGTCCGCTGAAACGACATGAGCACTATGGCGTGGGCGAACTGCGCTTGATGCATCCAGGCAACAAAACGGAGACTGGTGGGACCGCGCGGTGGGAGAGGATATTGCAGCATCCCTTTGAGCTCATTGTCAGGGGTGTCCTCAAGTATAGCATGCCCGTGAGCTGCAGGCCCGTATCTGTCGGAGTTGGGGCCAGCGTGGAAGTGCATCCAGAAGATGGCGTTGATGACATGGGTAGAATGCGTATCACGCCGATCAAGCACGATGAGCATTGGCAGTGGATTGAATGGGACGCCATCAAGGACACTCTAAACCGTGAAGAGGAGGCTGGAGGGTAGAATAAAGACCAAGAATGGGGCTAGGATTTGGAGCAGAAAAACGGGAGGTCGGCTACTGATCTTCTCACCTATCTCGCATCTGCGAATGCATTCACAGCATTCATTTGACAGCGTTCTAGCGACAACAACAATCAATCGAATGGTAAGGTGGGTCCGGGACTGGCGCAAAATTGGAAAATCATCAAAGTATGGCATCTTAGGACCATCCGCGACACACCTTGGGAAACACAACAGAAAAAAGTAAGAAATATGGCGCTCCTTTTTGACCTGCATGGAGATAGGCAGAGGCCAAGGAAAGGGGCTGGGAAGAATGTGATTGTGGCTCGACGCCTCTACTAGATATTTTTGATTGCTGGAGACCGGGAGAGCGAGATTGCCGAAAGGACCGACAGGACTATGTACTACGATACCTCGCTTCAATGTTGTAGTTTCACATATTCAGTGATGTAGCGAATTCATCTGTCATGCTCTCACCTCAGCCGCTTCACACGGTTAAATGTCGCCGCATTAGGCAATCAGGATGGATTTTGCATGATTCATGTGCGCCAAAGGAGGCTCTGCGGGATGTGCCGGTCCGACTCCACATCAGTACTACCTATGTACTCCACACCTTGAGCCATCCATGCATGCATTGAGCGAATGAAGATGAATGTGAAGGAGGCTTGATCGCACGGGGGCGCATCAATCACTGTAACAGGCTTGAGACGTGGCACACATTTCTACATGAACAGCATCATCGCGACGGGCAGCACATGCCAATACCAGCAGCCCTTAACCACCCGTCTCTGACACGCGAATCGCCACCATGAACCCCGCCGACCTCACCCTCCCCACCATCTCGCCGACCCTGACGAACAAGACTCTTGCCACGCCACAGTCCAACGGCCTAAAGAATGGCGCATCACGCACCTCGATCCCGCGGGTGGACTTGGAGCCCATTTACACTCAACTGAAGTCTGCACTTGGCGAACTCTGGACCGAGTATAAGACCGCCGTAAATGCTTTCGTATGCGGTAACATCAACCAGGCAGAGCTGTCATGGGTTCTGGCGCCTGTTCTTTCACCTGCGCCTTCACTCCCTGCCAGCGCGGACCCAGCAAAGAGTTCGGTCTCAACACTACATCTGCACAACACATTGGTTACCGCGTTATTTGTGAACGCGGCTGGAAGGGATCTCCCACCGCAAGATGTCGCACCATGGGTGGTTGCGACGGACAAAGTGAGCACAGGATCAAAAAATGCTGGCACGGGCGTGGGAGGGGATCGCGCGGAAGAGAGGCTCAAGAGGGAGGTTATGGGAATGCATGCCCGAGAACGGCGGCGCATCAAAGGACTTGAGGAAGGCGCAAAGAAAGACGGGTTTGGAGGGTTTGGGGATGGCTTGAAAGAGATCAAGGACTATCAGTATGAACTTGCTGTCAAAGCCGCCAAGACCAGTGCGAGGGCCGTCGAGGGTGGAGAGGATGGAGCCTTGAGCGGTGGTAGACCAGGATGGGATCTCGAAAGTCGGAGGCGGTATGCGCAGCCGCTTGCTTCAGAGACGCTAGAGTTCCCGACGGTCGGTGAGGTGCAAGCGCGCATCGAACCAATCGCGACGGAACCAGGACTCGTAGGAGGAACCCAGTCATCTCTCCAAGTCTGCGCTGAGTTCTTGGTCCAAGCCGCGGAGAATTATTTCAAAGAGAAATTAGGAAATCTGTTGCAGCAGGCGAGAAGCAATGCCGAGGACTGCATCCAGACTGCCAAGTTCCGGAAAAAGCTCTGGCGAGAAGAAGAAGACATCGAGCGTGGAGCTCTTCAGAAGCATGCTACAGGCCTCCTGCCAGTGCAAATGGAAGTGTTGAGAGAACGCGAACCGTTGAGTCTACAGGACGTTCGACTCGGCTTCCTCAACGATGACCCCTATCTGCGCCAAGACCCATTCGCGAAGCAGACCGTCTGGGACAAGTTGTATCCGGAGATAGATACGAGGCCTATGAGTCTCGAATATCGTTCAGGTTTAACAATCAATGGGATATCAGAGCCCGATGCGCCAAACGATGCGGATGCGATGGCTGTGGATGATGACATGTATTGGCAAGGGACTGGCACGGGGCAGAGGGATGAGTTGATGGGCGTGCTGGACGGTTGCTTGCTTGGCGGCGGCTGAGCGCAGAGAAACCTTCGTGGAGACTGAGAACGAGGCTTGCGATTGAGAAGATTGAGGTCTTCGAATGAACTCATATTGCCCACGACCCAAGGCCCGGCGCCGAATGATGCTACATCGTGATTGACGGCTTCACCGAGCGACTGGGAGGAGATGCGCACTCTCGGGGGCTGCTGTGGAAGACCCTATGGTATCGTGAGACCAGCGGCCAGCGTTCGTTACGCAGATAACTCGCGGGACCCAATCGCGATTTCGACTGTTATAGTGTCAAAGCGGCTTGACGAACAACGTGACAGATGCTCATGGATTCACGAGCCCATGACTCAAACATGCCAATCATGGCGTTCCTGACCTTGACGATACGGGCTGGAAAGGCACAAGTGTGAGCCGCATGCTCTGGTCGCTACATCAGCTTGGAACGATACCTAGATGCGCAAACCTTGCTTCACAATTCCCACTAACAAGCAGCTGATTCGCCAGTTCAAGGGTCGTCAAGGGATCCTCTAAGCACGGCGAAGCTCAACCCCTGCTGCATACGCACCGCCATGGCATGATCTGGTGGAATGGCCTATCGTTCGACGCATGGGCAAGGAAAGGCCAAGTAAGAGGGATCGAGCGAGTGCTCTAGCGGCTCCGCAGGTAGCATTTTGGATGATATGCCAGCAAATAGGACAAGGATAGCGTAGATGTTATAGATGCGAGAGACAGGATACTCCAGTCCTACGTATCTGGTCAGAAGTGCTTAAATCTGCACACCGACTCAATGCCACCAGTACTGGGCTCACAGTCGACCGAGCTTCCCAGCTCCAATGCCGTTTTTGGTAAATACAGCAGCTGTGACTAAGCGGGCCTACCCCCTTGAACTTTCCACCCGCACATGGCAGCACAGGCGGACTAGGATACAACGCAGGGGCGAAGTACATAGTAAGACGTGACTTTCGATTTCCATCCAGAATGGCAGCATACTACACTTTCGAGGATCTTTCAGGGTCGAACAATGATCCTGCGCACGCTGACAACCCGTACCAAGGCTTGATTGACGCCAGTGGCAACAACGCTGTTTGTCTATTGACCCATGTGTTCTTTTCGCGCGAAAGCTCATGTTGACTATAGACACGGATACAAGAGCGGTACGAAGCACATCGCACAAAACGCAACTCGCAACAACGGCACAAGCTACTTGCCTCAGACTTTCCAGGCCTCATCGCCGATGAAATCCTTGCCAAGCTGGAGGATCCTACCATCGAACCAGAGTTCGAAGACTGGAGGCATTGCCTGGTCTTTTGGGCTCGACCACCAGCGAGAGTGCGAAGCTTGATTGCTGAGATACAGAACAAGCTGAAAGATGTAGCGCCAGGTCTTTGGATCATGCCAGCAGCCAGCCTCCACATGACGGCGTTGGAAATAACGCATTCGCAAACGAGCGAAGAGATTGACGCGCTGGTTGGTAAAATGCTACCGGCTGCCCAAGGGATCACAGACTATACAATCGATCACCGCGCCAGACTGGTGAAACCGCTGGTCAGCTACGATGCTCAAGCCCTTGCACTTTCCTTGCTGCCTGCTGCTGGGGAGCATGAGCACTCCGTAGCGAGTGACACATATACTTACCATCATCTCCGCCGCGATCTCCACGATAAAGCTCAAGCGACTGGTGTCAAGGTCGCGAGTCGGTATGTCATCCCCTCAGCGCACTTGACCATCGCGAGATTTATTACGAAGAAGGATTTCGAGACCGCGAAGGGCACTGTCGACCATGACAAGGTAGCAACGCTAGTAAAGGTAATTGATGAAATCAATGATTGGCTCAAGGAGTATTATTGGCCCAGTGGCACCGGATTCAAGGAAGGTGGTGAATGGATTGTCGGTGAGGAGAAAGGACTAGACTTTCGTAAAGGTACTTTGTGGTACGGTGGAGGAAACACTGTGAGGCTGGGAAGTGGATTTTGAGGGAATAAAAGTCGAATTAGGGAAGTGCCCGCGTGCTTGGCTACTGGCATGAACATGCAATCTTGCTCCACTTGCAGTTCAACAGCATATCTGGCAGAGGTCTGGGAGCAGCGGCACGCCACATACCGTCTTGGAAGCAACGAAGCACCGCTTAGGCGGCTCGAGTCCGCCAGGGTCGAGTGCGTCCGCCTTCGCCGTTTTCTCAGCCTACGGCGCCCTCCAGAACTCACTTCTGCAAAGGACAGCATTGGCAACAAGGTCATAAATCCCGCAATCATTCGATCGCGATGCACACGAGAAAGCTCAAGCTTGAAGATCTCGTATGCTAGCGATCCACTTGGCCACATCGAGTTTTGCACACATTGGAGTCCGTCATTACAGCAGCTCAGGCTGCCCGGGATTGCGTAGCCTTCCGAAGGGCCTGAAGGCCCTGAACATCCGCCGCTTCAGTCTCGTGTTACCCAATAGCAATATCGATGGAGCGCTCAGCACAAGCCTGATTATGGGACGGATATGGTGCTACGAAGCACAAAAATAGCGCCCAGGATCACAATTAGGCCAGCCAGTCCTTGCTACCAGAAGCACAACGCAGTGTACGCTGCATGGGTCAGTAACTTTAATGGTTGACGCGGTCACTTTCATGAGCTCAGCAAAGATGGAGCAAGTCAGGAATGGTTCTTCATTCTCATTTGTCGTAAGAAAGGCACGAGGCCTCCTGAAGGATTCCATCCTTGGCTTGGTCTTCCGAACCTGATCAGGCAATCTTGGCTCAGGGAATAGTTGGGAGTCTTCGAAAGATGCCAGCCCATCTGCCCAGAAACGAGTCTGGGATGTTGCAAGCCTGCAGGATGTCTCCAGAGCAGAGCTCTCGAACGGATGATCATGCTGCTTCCCTTCCCACCATCTGGTGTGGCATGACCACAAACACCATCAACCTTCAATGTCAGTGGCTATGGTGAATGCTTCTTGCCATGCGGATTAGAGGATCACCTTGTCCACCAAACAATTTGTGGGATCTGATCCAAGTGCAGAGTGAGACTGCTACTCTCAACGAGGAAACCGAAATGGTAATAATGTGCATGGTTGCTCCACTCTAAGCAACCAGCTTGCTGGAAGCAGACGCAGATGCCCCGCGGCAATTCAAACTATAATTAACCGTTGCGCAATGTCTAATGAAGCTGTGCGATCTTCTCGGCGACCAGCAACGATGCACGTGACGCACTAGAACTTAATGCAGCCCCAATTCATGGCCACGGCTCCAGGACACACAGGCGGCCCGACGGCTCGACCAGCCGATCCAACACAATCAGATGCCGCTCTCCGCAGACAAACTCCACGCGGTCCGCTATGGTTCGACGAGGCTGCGGACATGGATGAACGCAGGTATTCTTGAACGGTCAAGGACAATCTGGGTACAACAGTGTATACCTGCCTGACCACAAACCCTGCCTCAGGAGCATACTCGGGAGGCGCAGCGTCGATACCTCGGCTCTTAAGCCGCAGCTGCGCTCTCCTGTCTGTATACAGCTTTCTGGAACGGATCTACACTCTCGGGCCGTTTGTAGATTATCGAAGATGCCGCACCAAGATGAGCTCATTCCGAACCATTACAAGCTGGTTTCGTCTCCGGGGTTGACGGGAGGCGCAACGAGGATCGAGCTTCGCAGCGAGGAAGGGCCTGAAGGTCCCGCCACACTTATATTCAAGTCGGTCAAAGAGGGTTTGTTCAGGGTGACATTCTTTTCGGAGTCCCATCCGTTACCGCCGTACCCGAGCGCCCGCCGACCTGAACTCGAATTCCTTGGCCTTAGAACGGTTGAGTCTGGAGACTTTGCGAAGACGTTCCATCGTGGCGATATCGAAGCCCGCATCGACTGGACGGATGTACCGGTTGTCTCGATAGGCTACAGCGGACACCCGCCTCTCCATGAAGACCTGCCGCATCGCTCGTATGTCTTTGACGGACCTGGCGTGGCACACTACAGTAAGTATGCCAGAGGCGATCTTCACGTCGGGCTGGGTGAGAAAGCGGCGCCGATGGATTTGTCGAATAGGCACTTCACGCTCTCGGCAACGGATTGCTTTGGCTATGATGCATTGAGGTCCGATCCCATGTACAAGCACATTCCTCTTCTCATACGAGCAACACCCAATGGAGTCATCGCCACCTTTTCGGCAAGCCATGCCCGAGGGTACACTTCTGTTGGATCAGAGATGGACGGCATGTGGGGTTACTACAAGGTATACAGGCAGGACTTTGGTGGCCTGGATGAGTACGTCCTCATTGGCAAGACCTTGCAAGAGGTGGTCACGATATATGCCGATCTTGTGGGCCATCCACTGCTGGTGCCTCGGTGGTCGTTTGGGTATCTAGCCGGGGGGATGAAATATTCCATGTTGGATCCGGAACGAGACAGCATCCGTGCCTATGACGCTCTGATCGATTTCGCTGGCAAGCTTGTCAAGCACGATATACCTTGCTCTGGCTTCCAGCTGAGTAGTGGGTATACAATGTCACAGGATGTACTACGGACTCGGAATGTGTTCACTTGGAACAGAGAACGCTTCCCGGACCCCCAGTTGTTCGCAGACGATTTCCACCGGGGAGGCATTAGGCTCATTGCAAACATCAAACCATACGTACTGAAGAATCACCCGGCATACGCTCAGCTGGAAGCAAACGGCGCGTTTTTCACGGATCCGAGGACCGGAAAGTCTGGCGTTGCCAGACTCTGGAGCTCCGGCGGCGGCACTAGTGGTGAGGGCGGACACATCGATTTCACTTCCGAGGCTGGGTATGCATTCTGGTACAATGGTGTCAAGGAACTGCGGAAGACTGGTATGGATTGCATGTGGAACGACAATAATGAATACTTGGTCCCATCAGACAAGTGGGAGCTCGCACTCGAGCATTCGGCGGTGACCGAGGGCAGAACAGCAGACTCTATGAATATGGCGAGGAAGGACATTGGTCTCTGGGGAAGAGCAACGCAAACTGAGCTCCATGGAAAGTGCTCGCACGACGCTTTGTTAGAGGTCTTCCCCGACGAACGGCCATTTGTCCTCACACGATCAGCGACTGCGGGTACAATGAGGTATGCGTGCTCGACATGGTCGGGCGACAATGTCTCGTCATGGGACGGCATGCGCGGCGCCAATGCCATTTCCCTCAACGCCGGAATTTGCCTGCTACAGTGCTACGGCCACGATATCGGCGGCTTCGAAGGGCCCCAGCCTTCGCCAGAGCTGCTGCTGAGATGGGTACAGCTCGGCTGTCACAGCCCAAGATTCGCCATCAACTGCTACAAGACCACACAAGACAGCTTCGTTGGCGACGTGATTGAGCCCTGGATGTACCCGGAAATCACGCTGCATGTGCGAAGAGCAATAAAAAGACGATATGAAATTTTGCCGTACCTGTACAACCTGATGCTCAAGTCCCATCTCACTGCCGTGCCACCACAGAGATGGACAGGCTGGGGCTACGAGCGAGACTCCGAAATCTGGCGGAGCAAAATCCTCAAAGACGGCGAAACACAATACTGGCTCGGCGACTCCCTCCTCATCGGCGGCGTCTACGAACCCAACGTCGTCGAAGCGGAAGTCTACCTCCCCAAACGCAGCCACACAGACCCCGGCTTCCTCAACACCAACGCCCCGCACCAATTCATGCCAGCCGGCGAATGGGAGAAAATCTCTTCGCCCTGGAAAGGCAGCATCCCGATCCTCGCGCGCATCGGCGGCGCCGTCCCCGTCGGCAAGAACGTCCAGGTCGCCGCGCCAGGCGACAAACTCAACAAAGCGCGTCTACCCCTCGACGACTACCGCGGCGTGGAGATCTTCCCGCCGCTCCGCGAGTACAGCGACCGCAGTACGTGGTACACGAACGAGTGGTTGGAGGACGACGGCATCTCGCCTCCGCCTGCGCGATGCGCGAGGCTCGTGATTAGCTATCAGGCGAGTTATGGGGAGGTGGTGATCGATGTGAAATTGGATATCGAGGAGTTCGTGCCGCCGTGGTTGGAACACGGGTTGATTGTTATTTTGCCGGTGGGCGATGGGAGGCAGGTGTTGACGAAGGATGAGAGCAGGGTGGAGCCGAGCAGGGCAGATGAGCATGGGAGGAGGAGGTTTTATATTTGTTTGGATCAGCATTTGCAGGGGAGGGCGGAGGGGGATGGTGGTGGTGGTGGTGGTGGTGGTGGAACAGAAGAGGAGATGAGCGAGGGTGGGACGAATGGGTCAGCTGCGTGAGGCGAAAGAGAGAATGCGTTTTGAGGAAGTAGATGTGATGGTTTTACGTAGAGATGCGGGCATATCTAGGTAATTCAGAGCTTCGGCTCTCTATTGACCACCTACTCATCAGCTTCGGCGCAGCAGAGTACTCTCACTACCGACCCACTCACGAAGCTGAATCCCTCTTGTCCTTCAAAAACTCATCAAACCACTGCACATGCTGCAAGAACGCCGCCTCCTTCGCGAACTTGGCCTCCTTCTTACTCATATCCGCCCTCACCGCAAACCCATGCTCAACCCCACTGTACAACGAAATCTGATACGTCTTCCCATGCTCCTTCAGAATATCCTCCGTCTCCCGCCTCTTCTCAGCCGGGAAAATCTGATCCGTCTCGGCCGCGGCAATCGTCAACGGGCCATCGATATTCTTGACCTCCTCTGCGTCGACAAAGGACGGGTGCGCCATGGCGCCCACATCGATGCCTTTACCTTTCGCCAGGAAGCGCGCGACGTACTTGGCGCCGAAGCAGTAGCCGACGGAGCCGAGCTTCTTGACTTTGTACGTGTCGCGGAGTTCTTTGATGACTTGCGTGACGATGGGGTCGACGCGGTCGGGGCCGTGGCCTTTGCCGTGGGGCCCGCCTTTGTTGAGCCAGGCCATGATGTCGAAGTTCTCCGGGCGGTTGAGCGGGATCGGGTCGCTTTCGAAGAGGTCGGGGATTATGGTGAAGTAGCCGTTGGCGGCGAATTGGTCGGCGATACTGGGGCAATGGGAGTTAGACCTTGGTGAGATCAGGGGAGAGGGAGGCGGCTTACAGCTGGGCGTTGATGAATTCATGGCCGATGACGTCGGGCAGGATGAGGATGGCGTTGTCGGTGGACTTGTCTTCGGGGTAGACGAAGTATGTGCCGACTGGTATAGCACGTTAGCAGAGTGGTGTTAGAGATGGTTGGAGGAGATGCAGCATACTCTCGCCAATCTTCTTGAGCTCGCCCTGGGCCTGGCCTTCATGCCTGACACCGATGGTGCAGCAGCGTCCTGGTGGATTGGATGCCATTGCAGTGGTTGTTTCTTGATGGTTGTGAGTAAAGTTATCTTACAGATTTTCTTTTGAAACAGAAATCAGTTTGAAGGGGGAAAGGGAAAAGGAGTTATATCTCTGACGTGTACTGTAGCCGTGACGACCGTGGTGTATTTATTAGGGTCAATCGCATCTGCCCCACCATGAGTTACCAGGGCCCCGCCATCGGCCAAGACTAAGATCCGAGAAATGGGCGAATGGCGAAGCATAGTCGCGGCCACGAGCGGTGTTATCCAATATCGAGCGATGGCGGACTTGATGTAGCAAGGTGCCGATTGATCTTGTTGTTCAGCGCAATGCTGCCCTGAGATGTGAGAGAATTATGGACTCTCGGTCGTCGACAAGAAGAACGAACCATATAAGTCAATCTGATCACCAGAAAGAAGGACATGAGATAGGCCGTCCACGACAGCCAACCAGATGACTTGCTCCATCGAGCTCTCTCGACCATGCCCCGGTCTGTCTATCAATTCCTCTGAGATCAACACCATGCGCCTCGCTAATCTCGCTCATGAACCCGCATACCACCCGTTCCCATATACACAACTGTCGCTCAAGTATCGTCTAGAGTCTATACCATCACCGCATCCGTTCAGGCGATCCCTCCGTCTCCGTCTCATCGCTCTCTCCTTCCTCCTCATCCCCGCTTGGCTCGTCCCAGCCCTCAGCCTCCAGCGTAGCACCTCGAATGCCAAAGCTCATCAGAAATCCAACAAAGCTGATAGCAGCGAATATGCCAAATGCTAAAGCCTCGCCCTTGGGCTCCACGTTCACAGCCGCCGAGAACAGCGACCCACTAATGAACGGACCTACAGCTCTCCCAGCCGCTGAAAGCGTTTGCGCAAGCCCATTCAAAGTACCAAGCACAGCGTGCGAAGGTGCCGAGTTGGTGATAAGCAGCAGTGCGGACGTCAAGCCGACGACTGAAGCGACGGTCTTGATGATGAGCACCACGCCAAGCTCGATCCAGAGAAGGATTTTGCCCTTGGTCGTGTCATTGCCGGTGCCTGGCCCGGGTAGCTGCGTACCATCCTTGTAACCAATCCATGGCATCAGCAGAAATGCCACCACAAAACCAGCAAGACCGACGCGGTAGGCGACTTTGTTGCCGATCTTCTCGCGCAGCTTGCCGAAAATGCCAACCTGAAAGAGAATCGTGATCACGCCCGCAAAAGCCAGGGACAGTCCGATTTCTTCTGGACTTAAGCTCCGCCCTGTTGGTGGTGAAGCTTGCGCAAAAATCGGATAGAGACTGTTGTAGCTGATGTTCGCCAGCTGGAAAATGAGGAAGGTGACGAGCAGCAAGATAGTATCCCGTGTGAACACTTCTCGGTGGTTCAGGTGGCCAATATCATCCCCATGAGGCAGCAGGTGGAAGCTTCCATCGTCGCCGTCATCCTCCGCCTCCTCATCATCATCATGCACCAAGAGCGCAGAGCGTTCTGTCGCCGGACTGAGTGGATTGTGCTCATGAGCAGACTTCTTGTACCGCCGCAGATACGTCGGCCGATGCGAGGAGCCAAACTGCCAGAGCCACGCGAAGAGATTGGTGACTCGCTTGCCTAGCGGTGGCAGATCCTGTGCACTCTCCAGCGACTCCTTCAAAAAGATGGCGGTGAGCACGAAATCGATTACTAATACACCTGCCGAGAATAGATTGGGCAGGAGGTACGGATATGGGTTGGGCTTGCTTGGGTGGAGTGGATTTTGTCGGAGAACCAGCAAGCCTCCTACGATCGGACCAGTGATACCGCCGAGCCCGTACAGCACAGGGAGGTAGGTGAATGCTCTGCTCTGGTTTGATCGGTCTGTGATTTCGCCCAAGCACGTGCTGATGACGCCCTGATTGCCATTCACCAGACCCATCAACAATTGCACCAGGACCGCCTGCCACAACGTCCTGCAGAATCCGAAAGCCACAAAACACGCCGCAGTTAGCATCGTGCCGGTCAACACGATCGGCTTCCTTCCAACCCTGTCTGATAACCATCCCCACGCAAAATTTGTCGTGAACTGCGCCAATGCGAAAGCACTCGCTATCAGCCCAACGTACATGCCCACCTGCCCGTCGTCCACGTCCGGAAAAGAGCTCGCCATATCGGGAAGGTACGGGCTTATGCTGTTCAGCGCCGTCTGTTCTGCGAGCGCTATCACTGCCAATATTGCCAACTGCCCCTTGGGCAAAGGCGTCTCTTCATGATGTCTGCCCGACCCTCGACTCTCACTCCTGCCGTCTCTCTGCTCCGAACTTTGGGGTCGCTCTGGCGGACCGCCATTCTGCTTGCCCATGCTCCCGTTCCCAGCTGCACCGATGCCGCCTTCGTAACTGCCTCTTTGCTGCTGTTGTTGCGGTCGTCCAGGATTGGCAGGCGGCGCAGTGGGGAAGGTGTAGTAGCGCAGGCGTGAGGATTGTCGGTGGAAGAGAGTGGGCTTCGCGTTGGGGCCCGGCTTACTGCCTTCGCTTGAGGACGGCATTTGATATCGACTTTTCAGCGGTAAGCTTGCTTGCTTGCAGTAGCTCGCGTGCTGCCTTCCACAGGCTAAAGGCTGTTCCTCGGCCGATAGGTGAGGTAGGTACCCTGGGCTGTACTGTAGCTGTGGGTGGTGGGATGTACAGAAGAAGCTCTCGTGTTGATCTCAACGGCCGCAACTCATGGATGGAGGCAGCAGGAGGGACGGAGTCCTCAGTCAATACAACGATATTGTTACGACGGACGTGACCTACCGTCATCCGCGCATCCTGCGTGACATTCAGTAGGTTTCTTACCTAACGATTAAACATGAAACGGCGGAGTATTGCCTTGCTGCGAGAAATCTGTAGTCTGAACGCTTCGCGCGTGTTATGACGCAGCTGGTGCGCCATGCCGGCTGCCGCGATAGACGCCAACGAGACGGATCCATGCGACTCGTGCGTTTCCATCTTGGAGCATCAGTCGATATGTATCTTCACAATGTGGCCGCTGAATTGTTTGTCATGTGCGTTGTATGATGGCGACGCATAGATCATGAGGCACAATGGACGGGAGGTGCTTGGCGAACGCAGGAGGTCCACAGCAAAAGAGCGAGCGATGATCACACCTCCGTGGTCGATGTGACGATTTCCACTTCTTGCCTGTATTCCTCCATTCACGGTTGATCAGACAAGGATGTTGTCAGTATTGATGAGGCTGTGTAGTCGAAGTCAATGATCTCCCGAACAGGCAAAGCAGCAATGAATCTACCCAAAGGCATGTCCTATTCTTCGATCGTCTCGTGGAGGGTGATGAGGATACGGTGCGAGAAGCTACGTAGCAGGGTGGAAACTCGAGTGGCTTGGAAGTGGCCCAGAGTACTGTATGCTGTATACACGCGCATTGTCTTGACTTGGCAGTCTTGCAGTCATTTTCCAGGATCGCCGTGAATATGCGCGTCAAGCGCAGCATGGCTATGTAGTCACGGGGGACTGGTGCCTTCGCGTTGGTGCCTGCAGATATGTAGAAATACCTATATTAGTAGTCCAACCCTCGAGATTGCATATTCGTTTTCTGCAACCATTCAGATTAAGCCTCACCAACATGGCGACAGTGACGGGATCACAAATAATCATCAGCGCCACCAAAGACGGCGACAGCAGACAGACTATTCCTTTCAGAATCGCACGAGGAGAGAGTGCCACAGATGTGAACACCCAAGAGGAAAGCCTCCTCACCGACCTCAAAGACCTGATCACAGCTCCTCGCACAGCATTCGAGGGCGAAGGCGACCTTGTGTTCCAGATGCGATGTCTCCAGCCATCGCAACAGGAAATGCGTCAGGGACTGTCTTATGCACTGTATGAGCTAAAGACCCTCCTTCAACGCGTCAAGCGTGGCGCAGCCCGTGAAGCTGTGCAGACCACTCTAGACGATCTTCAAGTCCAGGAGGCCGAATTGCTCAGTAATGGTCCTAAGGGGATGCTGAGCGATATAGCTAGATTCGTGGAGGCGAGATGGTATTTGGCGAAGAAGGTGGCGTTTGGCAAGGTGTCTACGGAGGTGCTGAGAGGAGTGAGGGTTTGGGAGCCGGTGTGCGTGAGGAGGGCGTGAAGCAAAGGCCTCACATAAGGCTCAAATCGGCAAGCCGCAGGCAAGAAGACAGGCTGGGTGATGCCGGGAATTCTGGTCGGGACTGATTGATAGCAATGTCACGTCGCAATCGACCCACACTTTCAGGAGAAGTCAAGAGCAGGAGATACAGGACGTGGGGTTTCGTTCTGTCGCGCATCGTATCTGTCCACAATGAAGGGTCAGGACCGGTCGGCAGCTGCATGTGTAGATATTGGCCTCGCCCGGGTGAGCGCGATGAGGCAGGGAAAGGAGGACGGCGTGGGCTGAAGTTTCCGATGGATGCGGCGGTTGAAGGTTTAGTAAGCAGCGCCAAGAATGAGACTAGGTTGCTTCTGTTGTGAAAGCTTCACTCTTCATGTTTTCAACCATCATCTCGTTTGACGGATAGACACCATGCTGCCCCCCTCACAGCAGCTATGGATACCATCGACAATACCGAGTGGAACATAGTCATATCGGGCACAGGACTGTCACAGTCCTTAGTGTCTCTGTAAGTGATTTTCACCAACATAGAAGATTGGCTCGAGCTGACTGACCAGAGTTCACGGTGAAGTGCCCTCTCACGGTCAGGCAAGAGAATCCTTCATGTTGACCGCAATGAGTATTACGGCGGCAATGAGGCTGCATTATCTTTGAGCGAGGCCGAACAGTGGGCTGCAAGATATGCCGGGAAAGCACAGGATCCATGCGCCAGTTTCAGTCATGCTTCAGTCACGACAGTAACGCCAAATGATGGTTCAGAGAAGATGCTGGGCTCTTCGCGCGCATACTCTCTGGCTCTGGCGCCACAGCTGATCTATGCGCGATCTGAACTGATTGGCGCTCTCATTTCCTCGCAGACTACCAACCAGCTTGAATTCCTAGCGGTCGGGTCGTGGTTTGTGGTGAAGCCCTCCATCAATGGCGTGACTCCTGAGGGCACGATCACCAAAGTCCCGAGCAGTAGAGAAGACATATTCAGGGACAGGTCGCTCAATGTCAGAGTGAAGCGGTCTTTAATGCAGTTCCTGCGATATGTTGTAACGTACCAGGAGCAAGAAGACTGGGAGCAGAAGAAGAGCTTGAGCTTTACACAGGAGTTGGAAAACACCTTTGGCCTGCCAGCTGCTTCTCATGGCCCGCTCCTGGCACTCGCTCTGCCGTCCAAATTATCAAAGGAGATGAGCATGCAAGAAGTGTTACCCAGGATTGCCCAACACCTTCGCAGTATTGGGGTGCTTGGGCCTGGCTTCAGCGCTGTGTTGCCCAAATGGGGTGGCCTGGCGGAGATAGTGCAGGTCGCTTGCAGAGCCTGTGCCGTTGGCGGTGGGGTATATGTGCTTGGCAAAGGTGTCAAAGCCGCGACCCAGACTTTCAAAGATCAACTGTCATTGGAGCTTTCTGGTGGCGAGAAAGTCACGACGAAATGGCTTGTGGGTTCTGCGGAGGATGTACCACCCGCAGTGCACGAAGCTTCGTCCGCTGCCACAACTGTGACCGAGACGACGAAGAGCATCAGCATTGTCTCATCGGCCCTATCCTCGCTCTTCCCACCAACTTTCGAGGGCGGGTTGAAGCCGGAGGGCGCTGTTGTCGTGGTCGAGAGCACTAATGACATGCCTCCGGTCCATATCTTTGTGCACACGAGTGATGCTGGCGAGTGTCCCTCTGGACAATGTGAGTACTTCTCCATCAACTGCTCCTGACCCTCCTACACACCCGTGATATGATGAACAACCAAATCGAATACTTATCTACATTGTCTGAATTACTTTGACGATAATATACCTCTGACAACCTGATACATCACTTTTAATGCCTTCTGCAAATTACGACGCCATATCCGACTGCACGAACAGCAGCTAATAGATCATCACAGGTGTGCTATATGCATCAACAGCAGAATCTCAGGCCTTCGACGTTTTGGAGAGCGCCGTGACTTCTCTGCTGCGCAGTGTGGGTGAGGAGTCTGTACCTCAAGTACTCTGGAGGCTGCAATATGTGCAGCGAGTGCCAACATCGTCTCAACCATTGGACGAGAGGCCAGACAGCAACGTCGTCATGCTGTCACCACTGTCGACAGATGCAGTGCTCCAAGACAAGGTGATGGACGATGTGAAGCAAGCATGGCGGAAGATCACTGGCGAGGATGACGCCGCATTTTTGCGCTTTGAAGCGCGAGAAGGCTTTGCTGAGGACGAAGAAGCTGTGTAGTGTTGTAATCAGTCAATTATAGCACGAATGATGGCCTCATGCTGTCCCTACCATTTTGATGTTGGCTTCGTGAGCATGGGACAGCGCGTCATTGCTGCCCCTCGTCTTCGCGTGTCCAAAAGCAATGTCGCGCCGCCATGCATTGTTGACATTCACTTATAATCCTCCACCCGATCCATGTCTGCGACAGATGCAGCAGAACCTCCCGTACGGCTTTCACTACCACTAGAATTCCAGCAAGAGACGTTTCACGCGCTGCGCGCGGAAGATGCGCTGCTCATCCTCGCGCGAGGCTTGGGCCTGCTGCGCCTGGTCACCAATCTCTTGCACTCCTACGACGCCGCCGGCAACAATCTCATATTGCTGGTGGGCGCGAGTGAGCGGGAGAACAGGTGGTTCGGCGAGGCATTGGCCGAGCACGCAGCGATCAGTGGAAGCGCGAAATGTCGCGGTCTGCAGCTGGTGAACACGGACATGATGAGTGTCGGGACGCGCGAAAAGATGTATGCCGGCGGTGGCATCTTCTCCATCACGAGCCGCATCCTCATCGTCGACTTCCTTTCTGGGCTGCTGGATCCGACGACGGTGACGGGGCTGGTGGTGATGCACGCCGAGGCACTGGCTGCGACGAGCCTGGAGGCGTTCATTGTGCGGATCTACAGGCAGAAGAACAAGTCCGGCTTTCTCAAGGCCTTTTCGGACCAGCCGGAGCCGTTCACACGAGGCTACCAGCCCTTGACCTCCGTCATGCGCAATCTCTTCCTGCGAAAGCCCATTCTGTACCCGCGCTTCCACGTCACGGTTGCCAAGAGCCTGGAGGGCAAGAGGAAGGCGGAGGTCATCGAGCTTGAAGTGCCCATGACGGATGCGATGCGCCAGATTCAGAATGCGGTGCTGGAGTGCGTGGAAGTCAGTATCCAGGAGCTGCGCAAGGCTAATCCCGGCGTCGAGGTTGACGAGTGGACGCTGGATAGCGCGTTGCATCGCTCGTTTGACACCATCATACGGCGCCAGCTGGATCCCGTATGGCACAGGACGAGCTTTAGGACGAAGCAGATCGTACGCGACTTGTCATTGCTGAGGACGATACTGCATAGCCTGCTCTCATTCGACGCTGTGAGCTTCAACAAGTACCTGGACACCGTGCTGGCTGCGTCGTCTCCGCCGCCTGGCTCGACGCGGCAGAGTCAGAGCCCATGGCTGTTCCTGGACGCCGCGCACACGCTGTTCGATACTGCGAAGCGAAGGGTGTACACTGGTAAGATCACAGAGGGCAGAGCGGCGGCAGACGGGGAAGGTCTGAACCCCGTGCTGGAGGAGCTGCCGAAATGGGGCCTGCTGGCGGAGATTCTGGAGGAGATCGAAAACGACATGTATCTCAACCCGCGGCCGATGGACGAGAGCAGTGGCAGCATTCTGATCATGTGTGGCGACCAGGGCACATGCAGGCAACTGCGCGAGTTCCTGCAGACCATGCACATCGAAGATGGCGAGAGTGCAAATGGTAACGTTGACGAGGACGGGCTACCTGACGAGAAGAAACCAAGCGCAAAATTCATGATGCGGCGGAAGCTGCGCAACTACCTACAGTGGAAGCGCGACTTTGCAAGAGTGAGCAGTAATCTCTTTGCTGAGAACCAGAAAGCAATCAACGGCACCGCCTCGCACCCAAGCGGGCAGGCGAACCGAGGTCGAGCGCCACCCAACAAGCGCAGACGCGTACGTGGTGGCGGTAATATGGCCACTGTACCGCGCACTGCAAGCGGCAGCGTCAACGTCGCGGGCGACAAAGATGCACACATCCAAGCTCTAATGCATGAGCTTGCCCCTAATGAGACGGAGGAAGGCATGAAACTCGACGTTGGTGCCGACCCGCTTGACGATATGGAAGACTATTACGAATTGTACGATATGAAAGATCTGGTCGTAGTACACCCTTACGATGGTGACATGGACGACCACCTACTCGAAGAAATCAAGCCCAGATATGTTGTAATGTATGAGCCAGATGCGGCTTTCATTAGACGAATAGAGGTGTACCGCAGCAGTCACAGCAGGCAGGTGCGGGTCTACTTCCTCTACTATGGTGGTAGCGTAGAGGAACAGAGGTATCTGTCTGCAGTGCGGCGGGAAAAGGATGCCTTCACCAAGCTCATCCGCGAGCGAGCGAACATGGCTCTAACCTTCACCCACGACACCGCCAACCTCGACCCCCAAGAATCCTTCCTCCGCACCGTCAACACCCGAATAGCAGGCGGCGGCCGCCTCGCCGCCACCGCCGAACCCCCCCGCGTCGTCGTCGACGTCCGCGAGTTCCGCTCCAGTCTGCCCTCCCTACTGCACGGCCGCAACATGATGGTGATACCCTGCATGCTGACCGTCGGCGACTACGTCCTCACGCCGCAAATCTGCATCGAGCGCAAATCCATCAAAGACCTCGTTTCCTCCTTCGCCGACGGCCGTCTCTACAACCAAGCGGAGACGATGCTCCAGCACTACCAATCCTCCATGCTGCTCATCGAATTCGACGCCCAGAAGGCCTTCACGCTCGAACCCTTCGCGGACCTCTCCACCTCGCTGGGCACAAGCAGCATCGTCGGCAACGACCTGCAATCCAAACTCGTCCTGCTCACCCTCGCCTTCCCCCGCCTCCGCATCATCTGGTCCTCCTCCCCCTACCAAACCGCGGAAATCTTCGAGGAACTCAAGAAATCCCACGAGGAACCCGACCCCATCAAGGCCGTCCAGATCGGGTTGGGCGAGGGCGACGACCCGGAGGGCCGGACGTTCAATCGTGTTCCGCAGGAGATGTTGAGGGCTGTGCCCGGGGTGACGCCGAAGGCTTTGCAGCGGTTGGTATTGGAGTTTGGGGATGTGAGGGAGGTGGCGAATGCGGAGGGGGAGGTTTTGGCCGCGTTGATTGGGCGGGAGAGTGCGCGGCGGATTCGCGCGTTTTTTGAGAGGAGTGTGTGGGATGTTGGGGATGAGTAGGCAGGCGTATCGTATGTTTTACCCGAGTGAGTCTTGATATCGGTATCGAAGCCACTCATGTTGGAATGATTGCTTTTGTCTTTGGCGCTGAGTCGGTTCCATGGTACGATTACCTGTGCGCTTGAACCAGTTCCTGAGAAATGAACTGGATCGCAGCTCCACGCGCATAGCATTAATCGCATGCGCCTATATTAGACATGCCACTCAGTTCCACACGGCGGTCGGTCGGTCATCTACTTGACTGGTCTCCACGACTTGACTTCCGCGGCTCTCCTATCCTCAAAGGCTTGACACTGAATTGAGACGGCGACTTCGCGAGAATGTTATGATATGATGTACAGGATTTGGGACTAGCATTTCGTCTTGACATGGCTGCGTCGGCTTTGCGACGGGTATGACCGGGAGATGTGTGGGGAGGTGGAGGGGGTTGGTGGGGGTGTTGATTGGTTGGTTAGTTGGTTGTTTCGAGGGTGAGGGGAGGGAGGGAGGGGTTATCGGGTTATCGGGTGATGGTGATGAAGACACAGCGGTCGGGAAAGAATTGGGGAGTGGGATGGTGGTTGCGGGGAGGAGGATTTGGTGATTGGTTTGGTGTTGATTGGATGGGTTTGTGGGGACGGAGAAGACGATGGGGGGGGGAAGTAGTGGACGCCTGGGTTTGCTAGAGTGGAGGTGTAGGCGGTGGGAGGATGAAGCTGGTGGATTGGAGTGAGGGGGGGTTGGTGGCGAAGGGGGTTGTGGTCCGAGAGGAGGAGGTTGAGTAGTGGCGGGACGGTGGGGGTGCTGTAGTAGTACTGTTATTATCTGAGGGTGGTCTGCTGTGGCGGCGTTGCTGTTGATAGCCAATCAAGGTTCTTACGAGAATAATAATCATGACCAGTCATTCTCCTGTTGGCTTCGTCTATCAGTTTGATCTTTCATCTCGGCGTCAAGTGCCAATCATTACTTGGCCGAGTGACATGAGCTGACTCCTTTCCTCGGCCCTCGATTTTAATATGATCGACTGCCTGCTGAAATGACCGTCGCACTCAACGCCTTCAAACCCAAGCATGCTAATACAACGAGCGAAAGTCAGTCGTCAACACATACACACCACCCAGCAATTCCTCTATTGCAACGACTTCTGCATCTCCGCCTTCCGCGCGGCCTCCTCAGCCGCCACCGCCCTCCTGCGATCCAATTCCTGCGTGATGCCCAACTGCCTCCGCTTCTCCGCTTCTTGCTCCCAGACTGTCCAGACTGCATATTCATCAGCATTGACCCAAACCCCCCCCCAAAAAGGGTTCTTTGATCTGACACATTGAGGGTGAAGGACATACTAGGTTTATCACTCTTGCTGTAATCCTTCAGCCTGCCGACGAAATTGTCAAAGTCTTCTTGTTTCTCTTTGCGGCGCTCGAGGGAGCGGCGTTGGAGTTCCGGGTTGTAGCGCTGGAGGGGATGAATTAGTCGGGTGGTGGGGTGGGGGGTAGGGGGTAGGGGGGCGTGGAAGTACGAGGAATAGTTCTTCTTCCGAGGGCGTCACGTAGTAGATTAGTGCTGGGCCGCCGATGCACATTACGCCACCTGCGGCGAGCATTTTGACCCAGGTGACGGTTTTCATTGTGGATGGCCGGGGGTGGAGGGTGAGGGGGCTGTGATTTGATGGAGGATGAGGTGATCTTGAAATAGACGCTAGGTTTTGATCAATCGGTCGGCGGTTGCATGTAGGATTGATTTGATGTGGTGCATTCGTGATGTCTACCGGACGGGTACTGCCGGGGCATGTACTGTACGAGCTTAATTCGGTCCGTCCCTGGTTGTTTCACTTTAAGGCGGGGAGCGCGAATGAGTCGCGCGCCGATCGATCGTCTTGGGAATTTATCGCAGAGCGACTATACTGCTGTATCATACTACGACGACCATTCCCACACTTTCACCACGGCGTCCTCACTCCCGACCACCTCGTCCACCCCCTCCCCCTCCTCCCGTCGCGCCACCACCGCCTCGTCGCAGCTCCAAGTCGCCGAGCACCTGACCACCGCGCGCGCCATCCTGTGGCATCCCAAGTACACGCGCAAAGAGCCGCTGGACATCCGTCTGCAGCCCACGCACGTCGGCACGCTGAGTGTGGGCGATCGCAACGACAGCAACATCAGCGTGCGAAGTCTGGGTGGCGGGCAGTCGGTCGAGGTGATGGACAAGCGACACCCCAACAGCTTCCAGCAGCTGGAGAAGCTGGGCGAGGGCACGTATGCGACGGTATGGCTCCTCTTCCTTATTCAGCAAAGCACACACGTTGATAGAATCATCAGGTCTTCAAAGGCCGCAACGGCCAGACCGGCGCCTTCGTCGCCCTCAAGGAGATCCACCTCGACAGCGAAGAAGGCACCCCCAGCACCGCCATCCGCGAAATCTCCCTCATGAAAGAGCTCAAGCACGAAAACATCGTCTCCCTCTACGACGTCATCCACACCGAAAACAAGCTCATGCTTGTCTTCGAGTACATGGACAAGGACCTCAAGAAATACATGGACTCCTACGTCTCGCCCACCGGCAACAGTCCGCGCGGCGCCCTCGACCCCGTCACCATCAAATCCTTCATGTGGCAGATGCTCCGCGGGATTGCCTTCTGCCATGACAACCGTGTTCTGCATCGAGATCTGAAGCCGCAGAATCTGCTCATCAACCAGGCCGGGCAGCTGAAGCTCGCGGATTTCGGCTTGGCGAGAGCCTTTGGGATCCCCGTCAACACCTTCAGCAACGAGGTCGTCACACTCTGGTACCGAGCGCCCGACGTCCTCCTCGGCTCGCGCACCTACAACACCAGCATCGACATCTGGAGCGCCGGCTGCATCATGGCCGAGATGTTCACCGGCCGCCCTTTATTCCCCGGCACCACCAACGAAGACCAGCTGCTCAAAATCTTCCGGTTGATGGGCACGCCGAGTGAGCGGAGTTGGCCGGGCATCACGCAGTTTCCCGAGTACAAGAATAATTGGCCGGTGTACGCGACGCAGGAATTACGGCATATTCTGCCGGGTGTGGATCGCGAGGGCTTGCATTTGTTGGGGTTGATGTTGCAGATGAGGCCGGAGATGCGGTGTTCGGCGCAGCAGGCGTTGGGGCATCGGTGGTTTGATGAGTTGAATGCTCGGCATGCGGTGCAGAGGGAGCAGCAGGGGGGGTTTCGATGAGTGTGCAGGGGCGCGTGGTGGAGTTGGGGATGCTTTATGATGAGGGTGCTGAGGCGTTGATACCCATGGCTTGTTTCAGTTAGGCATCAGATGACAGCGTGCATAGCGAACGGATATCATGAGGCAGCGAGAGAGTGAGTTACTCGATCATATCATACCCTACAACCTCCCTCTTATCATTCCCATCACTCCACAAGGCTCCGTCCAACTTCCTCCGCCTTCTCACTCCCACATTCAATCCAACTCCACAACCTCCTGCACTTGACTCCGCCTCTCTACATCCATCCATCTCAACAACCTCCCACCTGACTCCGCCTCACGGTCACCAAAACCTCCTCATTAAACCCTTGACTCCCTCAATTCTCTCCCTCTGTGACACGAGCACAGCGTTCGCAAACTCACGGGTTGGTTTTTCCACGCCGCCGGAAAGACAGAGCAGGTGTATATCTCACGTTATGCTAGTGAGCGAGAAGTAGCCATATCCCAGTCAAGTGATCTCAGTGCTTCTTATCGACTTCCTCAACGATGGTGGTACGACCTCTGGCTCTTCTCCCTCACAACACTCAGCACATACTCCGCCGCCAACCCCACCTCCTCCCTCGTCGCCGTCAACGTAAGCGGATGCCTCCTCAACACCACAAGCACAGCCCCGCTCAATCCCTCTCCTCCGACCCCCCTCCTCCGCCCATCCTCATCAAACCCCTGCTCCCTGAGCGTCCGCACCAACGCATTGCGAAGCCGTCGCGCGGCCCATTTCCGGATGTAAGCCGAGGCGCTGACGTCGAGTGTGGCGTGCACGCGGTGGTGCAGTTTGGGGGCTTCGGCTTCGCGGTGGAGGTTTTGGAGGCGTTGCGTGGTGCGTGGGTGGAAGGGGTGGGTGGGGTCGCGCAAGATTTCGGTGGTGGAGTGGTGGGTTGTTAGGTTTGTGTGGGGGGTGGGGTGGGGTTGGTAGTGGAGGGTTAGGAAGGGAGGGGGTTGTTTCGTCGGTTTGGTTTTGCGGGTGAGGTGGTGGGTGGTGGTGATGGTGGTGGTGGGTTTTGGGAGGGGCGGCATTGGGTGGTTGTTGGTTTGGTGGATGCATACATGCATGTGAAGGTGTGGCTGAGGAGCTGCGCCACGTTTAGGTAAGTATGGCCGCCACTTGGAGTGTGTCATACTGCAAGCGCTGGAGGTTCTATTCTCCACCTCTTTCTCTCTCACACCACGAACGCATTATATACGGAGGCGACGAAGCCGCACGACGTGTTGAGTTCTTCACAACTGTGAGAGGATAAGATGCCGAAGAACAAGGGAAAGGTGGGTCGTTTGCGCCTGGTGGGGTGTAGGGGAAGACGGTGTGCTGACGACGGATGGGGGGGGCGTTAGGGTGGTAAGAACCGGAGAAGAGGAAAGAACGAGAACGACAACGAGAAGCGTGAGCTCACGTTCAAGGAGGAAGGTCAAGGTCCGCAGTACTCTCTACACCCCAACACTAGCACTCCCCACTAACACCCACCCCCAGAATACGCCCAAGTGCTCAAAATGCTCGGCAACGGACGCCTGGAAGCGATGTGCTTCGACGGCTCCAAACGCCTGGGTCACATCCGCGGCAAGCTGCGCAAGAAAGTGTGGATCAACCAGGGCGACATCATCCTGCTGTCCCTCCGCGACTACCAGGACGAAAAGGGCGACGTGATTCTCAAGTACAGCGCGGACGAGGCGCGGTCGTTGAAGGCGTATGGGGAGTTGCCGGAGAGCGCGAAGATTAATGAGACGGATACGTATGGCGGGGAGGAGGAGGGCGGGGTTGGGTTTGATTTTGGGGAGGACGATGAGAGTGGGAGTGGGGAGGAGGTGGATATTGATGATATTTGAGGGGTTGACCCTCTCTCTCTCTCCCTCTCTCCCTCTCTCTATCTCTCTCTCTCTCTCTACTTGTTCGAGTGGAGTGGAGGTGGTTGTGGTGGGGTGGGTGGGTGGACTGCTCGACTGCTGGCGTTGACATGGCTGGCTTGAGCGAGTGCAGTGTAGAGTCAAGAGAGGGAGTTCTTGACGGTACCTAGTTATGACGAGTGATGAATTTCGTCTTATGCCAGAAATATCTACCACGTGCTTCCAGTTAGACTACACTCATGTGTTATGCATGTGCTCGGCATGACTGACTGTGCCGAAAGGCTTGGCTGTTCCTGGCTACGTCAGCGGTAGATTATGGATGTCAATGTGGAAGGCCGCCAGATTCTTGCCATTGTAATCTCTATTTCACCCCTGGACGGCAAGCAACATGCCGTCCATCCTCTCCGACGACGACAAGCAGACGGTCAAGCGCACCGTCCCCAAAGCCTCCAACAAGATCCACGCCGTCGCCGTCGCCCGCCTCTACCTCGCGCTCCCCGCCAGCGGCCGATGGCGCGACACGGGGCTGCAGGGCGCGGCGGTGCTGGCCAACGACCTGGTGGGCCACACCTTCTGGCTCAAGCTGGTCGACATCAGCCCCGCCAACCGCGGCGTCATCTGGGACCACGAGATCTACGACGCCTTCCACTACCACCAGGACCGCACCTTCTTCCACAGCTTCGAGGGCGAGCACTGCATGTACGGCCTGAGCTTTGCCGACGAGAGGGAGGCGAGGCAGTTCAAGAAGAAGATGGAGGAGCGGGAGAAGAATGCGCACAAGGCCACCCGCGCCAAGCCCTTTGCCAGTGGACCGGCGCAGACGCGCTACGGCCAGATGCAGCAGACGCAGAGTGTGGCCGACACTCATCACGGCACGGGACGTCTGGGGAGGTTGTTTGGGAGACATCACAGCAATGCCGCCGACCGCCCGCCCGCGCAGAGCATCATCCCTCCGCGCGGCGTCGAAATCCATGGCGCCAATGGCGCGCAGACTCCCGCCCACCAGCCCACCCCCGCGACCAGCCGGCCAGGCAGCGTGAGTGGCATTGACCTGAGCGACCCCGCCGTGCAGGCCGTGCTGGCCGATCTGCTGCAGATGGGCATTACGGAAGATCAGATCGAAGAGCACGCAGGCTTCATCAAGAGCTACCTCGAGCAGAACAAGGCTACCGCAGCTGCAGAGGCCGACAAGAAAGACCGCGCCGCACGTGCGCCTCCACCACCCCCGCCGGGCAATCTCAGTCCGCAGAATACTGGTTCTTCAGGTGGCAAGCGAGGCCCACCCCCTGCCCCACCGCCATCGAGGAGGACAGCAGGCGTGCCTGCGATTCAGAGACCGCCAAGTCCCAGTCCCAGCCCGCCTCGCGAACCAAGTCCTCCGCGGCCGAAGTACAGAGCACCGCCTCCGATTGCGGACGCCGGCAAGTTCGCAAACGAGCCACCACTGCCGCCGAATCGAAGTAGAGCTGCTAGCAGTGCCGCCGCCGTTCCAGGCCCTCCACCGCCTCCCCGACCGCCAAAAGAGCCCGTCGACGAGCAGCCGAGCACGCGATTTGCCGTCCCTCCACCATTCGAAGGGAGAAGAGTGCCTTCTAACCCGCCACAGCCTCCTCCAAGAAGCGGTGGCGTGCCGCCTCCTCCACCGCCGAGAGAAGCACATCCTGCTCCCGGTGGCGTGCCTCTCCCTCCTCCGCCCCGCGCATCACCAAGCACGAATTCCGGCGCGTTCGAGGGAGGTCCACCGCCTCCTCCACCTTTACCCCTGTCGACTCCGAGATCTGTGCCCCCTACGCCTACCACGAATGGCGCACCACCGTCTGCACCGCCTTTACCGGTAGCTGCTTCTTCTGGCCCTCCGCCGCCTCCACCATTACCGCCACTCACTTCCTCTGGCCCTCTGCCGCCTCCACCATTACCGCCACTCACTTCCTCTGGCCCTCCACCTCCACCACCGCCACCTGCTTCCTCTGGCCCTCCACCACCTCCGCCACTACCCGCAACAACCACAGGCGGCCCACCCCCTCCCCCTCCCATGCCCCCCCGAGCACCCGACACACCGACCGGCGTCGGAGCCGACACCGCCGCCGCAGTCCCCAAACAAGCCGTCCCCGGTCGCGACGGCTTACTAGCGGACATCCGAGGCGGCGCGCGGCTGAAGAAAGTCAGCGAGGCGGAGAAGCGAGATCGCAGCGCGGCGTTGGTGCCGGGGCAGGAAAGTTCTTCTGCTGTGCCGGCGGCGGCTGTCTCGGGTGGTGGAGGGGGAGGGGGAGAGGCGCAGGGGGGTTTGGCGGGGGCGTTGGCGAGTGCGTTGGCGGTGAGGAAGAGTAAGGTTAGTCATAGTGGTGAGTGTGTTTTTTTTTCTTTTTTCTTTTTTTTTTTTTCCTCCCCTTTCTAAGTGTATGTGTTTTTGTGTGAGGGTATTTGTGCTGATTTGTTTTTTTTGGGGGGGGGGGCAGATGATGAGAAGGATGATGATGATTGGGATTGAGATTTATTGGTGGTGGGGTATGAATGATTGGATGGGTGTATGTGTGGACGGATGGATGGATTCACGTGGGTAGCAGATGGTCAGTGTCTGTGTCTGTGTTCTGTGTGTGTGGTGCTCGAAATAGAATACAAGTGACCAGTTCTGTTCAGTTCACTTCACTTCACTTCACTTCACTTCTTTTCTCTTCTCTTTCCCTTTGGCTTTGACTTTCGGCATTTCGCCTCCTGGATTATTTTGGTGTCTTGCGGGCGGGTGGGTATGTGGGTGATGTCTGTCTGTCTGTCTGTCTGTCTGTCTAGCGCTCTAGCACGGACATTATAGCATCGAGAAGGTATGTCTCCCCTCTCAATCAATCAGTGATGCTACCGTCCTTTGCGTCCAAGAGGGCGAGTTAGAGTGAGTCAGAGTGAGTTTGCGATTTTTTGGTTGTTCGCTTGGGGACATGCCGTCGCTGCTGTTGTAGGGAACGGGGACGTATGTCCGTGTGCTTAGGTTTGGGAGTAATGCTGTCAGGTGGGTGTTCGCTCGGTGACTGGACGTGGTAAGGAGAGGGATATTGGAGGTATGGAGATAGTGATTCTGTCTGTAGAGCGGTGCTTGTTAGGCTTGTGTCGTCTGGACATTGACGGCGGGGATCGGTCAGGGAGGAGGGGGGGGGGGGTATGTTTCACGACGGTTGGCGACTTGGGTCTGTCTGCTTAGGGAGGAACTGCAGCTGCTGTGGTAAAGAGGGCTGGGTCTGGTTTGTTCTGCTTCGAGACTAGGTCCGAAGTCAGGAGAGTTGCTTTTCACGATAGTTGGCAATGTCTTGTCTGGGCCTGCATGACGATGACTCTCTCGTATACATTCATTCTAGTGTTCGCAACAGTCAACTAACTATATAGTTAACGTCTTTCGCAGTTGACTGATCGCTGTTAGGGCCATTAGTTGATCGTTGGTTGATCGATGGCAGTCTGAAGGTGTGGTTGGTTAGTGGATCGATGGAGGTCTAAAGGGGTGGTTGATCGTAGTTAATGGTGTGTTTGACGGCTATGGCCCCGGGAGCTCGACTGTTTGGGTAAGAATCAAGACAACAACAAACAGCTATTGCAACGTCAACAACATCTCATCATATCAATCATGCAAATCCCCCTCCAACTTCACCACCGGCCGATCAATCCGACACAGCGTCCTCGCCACATGAAAATACCCCTCATACTCCACCTCCTGCCCCTCCTCCAAATCCCCGTGATAATGCCCACCCTCCTCCCTCCCCTCAACAGCAGAAAAACAATGCGTATGCTCCTTCATGCCGGTCCAAACGCGAGCGCTACTCTGATCTGTGTCTTGGCTTGGCAGGACTGTCCAGATAGTGCAACAGCTATTGGACATACGATGCAAAGGCGCAGTGGCTGTAGAACACAGAATGGTGGATGAGGAGGTTGCCGAGGTCAGACGTTAAGGGCTTCTGCTCCTTGGAACTTCATCTCTGTCATAACGTCGACATGAGTTCTGTCATCCCACACGTCTGATGAGGTCCTGAATAGCAGTCAGCCACCACATGACATTCGAAACTGGCACGCGAAATGTCCTGGACAGGATGCTTTAGTTTGCAATGAAACGGCACCTTCTCCCCTCTTCCCTTGACCCCACCCTCGACGCGGCCTTCATCGCTCAAGGCTTGCCGCTGGGTGTTCCGTCGGAATGCCAGCGGACAATAATGTCTTCACTGAGCACATCGACTCAGACGACATCGGGTCGTTCAGGTCGACGTCTGCCGGGCAAGTGCGGAGTTGAGACGTGCCGTGATAACCCGCAATCATTATGATATTTGGGCCGCATTGGTCGACAGGCAGCCTGGACTGAGACAACGTCTCGTCATATCGATGACGCTCGACTCATAACGCAGTCAATGATAGGTGCTTTGAGTTGAGTCGAGTCTCAAGACCACAGCGCCTCGATCGCAATGGCGAATCATATACTCCCGTCATCACACAGATTGTATGGATCTCGCTGGCGCTACCAAGCCCTTTCGACCACGAGTAACTACATCAGGGATTTCACTGCGTTGTGAGGACGTCACCCCCTCATATGTCCCTCGTACCAGGGACGAGAAGGATCTGGAGCACAACGGGATCGTGAGGCTCGCATGGTACAGGCTACGGGGGCGAGACGGCCGTTTTGTATACCGTACGCATCACCGAGGCGCTGGACTTCATGTCCCCGCTTCTCGGAGCGAAATCCTCGCACAGGATTTCAGATTTAGGTTTGCTCCTCAGTCCGGCAGTCTAGCCTGGTGGCGAAGATATGGATAGTCTTGTTGCAACGTCGCCGCCAGTATCCGATCGGCTGGTTGCTGGTCGGGGTCTTGTAGCCGGCATTCCCTTTTTCATGAAGCGGCTACGTGCCGCCGGAGGGATATCGAAGAACATGCCATGCATACCCTTGTTGCCATGCCTTCAGGCCCATCATAACCCGGTGAGCGACTCGGAATTCGTATTCGACATGTAGGATTGAAGAATGATGCTTTCGCGTACTCGCGTGTCAGGACGCCGTGTGATCGTGTATTCCATTGGATCCCGGCCTCGACGTCCGTTTACGTCTGGTAATATGGAAATATAGCAGGTATGCCTTGCTTATCAACAATTATCCGACCGTACAATAATCATGCGGTCGGTGGTGAGTAATACGGTGTCAGCATGATTAGACATCACATTTTGAAGGCATATGACTCGCTCATTCGAGTGCTTTTGCGCATGTCATGCCATGAGTATTGTTGAGGTCGTCTTTTTTTGGGGGGGGGGGGGGGGTTTGTTGCGATGTGAGTTT
>ML995935.1:0-60671 GCA_010093825.1 Teratosphaeria nubilosa
GGGGGGGGCGGAGGGTTTGTTGGTGTTGGGACTTTTCTGTTGGAGCGAAGCAGGTGGGTTTAAGGGGTGGTTGCTTAGAGGCATGTGTGTGAGAGAGTTCATGCCTTCTTCTGTCTTGCGTTCGTGTAGATACCTACGAGCGAGCAACCGCGCAAGGCACTGCGTGTTATGTTTACTCTTTTGCCGCTTGGGCTGCTAGTGCTCGTATCATCTGCTAAGAACGTGGCGTGAGGCTGGTTTGGGGTGGTCCCCACTGAGATTTGGGGTGGGGTCCGTACCGTTACGGAGTGAACTCGATGGTGCGGTTTCACAACCGATCCCACAGTCCGGCGGTGCTGGTACAGACGGATCTGATGGTCTAGATCCGTGCTGTCAACCAATATCCAGGCTATGATGGATAGTTCGGATATTACAGTACTCTGAGATCCGGCGCTTACCGCCGGAGATACATCAATGGTAATAGAGAGGGCAATCAACGTCATGTCAGTCAGTGCTAGCGGAGTATCCGATCCGTATACGCGTTTGTAATGAAGGTGCTTGTTATGCTGGTCTTTTCGAGGATATTCTAGGCTACGAGTCCAATGTCTCAATTGCCTAAGATGATGGATGATATCTGCTCGTATGTATAGTAGCTCGATGAGAAGTCGATGGTGCGGACAGTCCGAGCCGGTTCAATAATACAACTGTCCACTACTACTGGATCTGGTGCGGTTTTATTAGCACCAAGAACCGAACTAACCGTTCCATCAGAGTTTACTGCTTCCCTGTGAGCGGGGAGTCGTGGAGATATTTGAAGGGTGGGCGACTCGTGCTCAATCCTAGGAGAAAGAAGAAAAGGGGTCATGTCTCTCGTCCTGGCCTGGCTGGGAGGAGAGGAGAGGAGAGGAGAGGTGGTGCGATGATGCCTGGGACTTCTTCTGACAGGCGGACGGACTCGAGCGTGACGTCGGGGCCGGGTAGTGAGGGGTATGATGGCCCACGGGGATTTGTTCTCGGCGGGCGTGGGGATGAGGCGATGGAGGCTTCTCGGCTCCTGGTTTAGGCTTGAAGAGAGTAGGGGGGGATTCTTGACGATGGTGAAGCTGTGGATGGAATTGTGACGATTGGGTCTTGCTTGCCAATGCCGGTACTACAGAGCTTATATCTTTCTTCAAGTGACGGGAGCTAACATCAGTGCTGGGACCGTTGCACGGTACGTAGGCACTTGAGTCACCCAAGTCCTCCTGTACAGGACCCTGGTGCGTGGAGGGCGCAGGGCAGGCGTCCCCCCGACCAATGAGATGATTGCCTATATTGCTTACCTGCCAGACGCACATGGTGACCACTGTCCAGCCGACGAATCAGAAACTCCGCAGTTGAGCTGACCCCACGCAGTTCAACACCGCCGCAGGCCGATGGCGAATGGTGCTGTCTGCATTCCATCTGACGACTGCCTCGCTCCAGCAGCAGACCCTGCCCGCCACGATCGTGCATGTGTCTGGCCAGGATGAGATCAGCAACAGCTCCAGCCGTGAGGCCAAAAGTGCTGGCGAAGGTGTGCCTCACCTCGCTGCGAACATGACTGGCCCGCTCACTATGCGCTGCAACAGAACGACTGATCGAGCAAACCCGACAGGATCCCACGCCGCAACGCATGGGCCCGAACTTACCGTGTTCCCGGGGCTCTGCGAACGGAAGCCGCCACGTGCGTGCATACTTCCTGGGGATGCGTTATCAGATCAAACCCCTGCATAGTCGATGGAATGCTCGTTAACATGGCCAGACCGTAAAGGAGCGCTCAGAATGGCAATGTCCAATGACGACGGCGTTTGCTGCGCTTCATCAGGCCTTGGGTCACGTCGGTGGCTGTTGCCGACTCCTTGGGCGGATTCGCAATGTGTAGATGGTGCGGAAGATGGGTCCGTGCCCGATGCTGGTGTTCGTCGCCACTGCGAGGATGTCACAGCACATGCAATGGACTTGACAAATGTTGCGACTCCGGCGCTCATCACATCCGACTGTCACGTCAAAGGACGCTCTCGTCTGCCAATAGCAGCCGCCTAGGATGATATACCATAGTAGCATCGAGCGATCGTATAGCATTGGGTATGCTCTGTAGACGATGGCCGTGCTGCCGTTGTGTCTAGAAGTCTGTTGATCAACTGCCCGACACCCATTGACCAGGCAATATGGCGATCGTAGCATTGTCGATGCAAGTCTGCTCGACATGGTTGTGCGACCCATGTTCGTTGTCGCATCTCTGTTCAATGTCATCCTTGGTCCACGATTGGGCCAGCGTTCGTGTTGCGGTCGGACCAGTGTCATGGTCAACGGAGTGCTCGCGTCTGTGACCGAGTTGCTAGGATGTGCTCCGGTGGAACGAAGTGAATGAGGAACTGGCAGTGACATTCTGGCGAGGGCGTTATGTCGTTGCTAGTCCCGCACTCTGGCAACTAAGGCCAGGGGTGCGCGATTATGAGTACCTAGGGAGCTGCACTCGAAGTCAGATCAGAGTTCGACTTGACAACACTACTACATGCGGCGCACAACATACACCCGATCTATTCTTCGCTTCGTGGCAGCACGCCTACCGATCGACATTGCATTACAGGCAAATGCAAAGTCGGCTGCATTCCATATATCGATGCTAACATGCTGATCATTGCATGCATCATCCCGCCGGACCGTACTCCGTCCACAATTGGTTGATAGTCGGCGCTGTGTCGTGAACAGCACAGGCGAAGGCAGGCTTGTCACGCACGAGCACTTGCCGACACCAGCGTGTCCTGTTCGTATCAATCCTGTCAACATGGCCATAACATTCTCGCTCACTCGTGCTCCGTGTCAATGCGAACGTAACCTGGATGTAGGAATTATGCTGTCGAGGCTCACGAACGGAAGGTGAGGGCGGGCTCGAGTTGATAGCCTTCCAACTACTTAAGATATCTGCATTTTTGGTGCCATGGACATCTGCAAAGCACACCCCAATCTCATACCACCTTCCACGTCCGCCACGGCTAGAATATCAGATGATTCTAGATGCCGTATTGCGCCCACAGGTTTCGTCCCACTCCACGCGTAGTCTCAATCCGACACGCTCGACACGACAGGGCAACCCTATCGAACAGCCGTGTCAGAGTCTTCATCAAATCGCCAGCATGACATTGGCAACGGCCTTCGTTTCCGGCCCGCTCAGTGGGCGCCAAAAATGCTCTCCACCATCTCACCACCTCGGCATGCAAGAATCGATAGAAGCGAATCAGAAAGGCCGTGCGTCTTCTCGTTGCAGCCCTGTAGCCAGACACCAGCGTCCTGAGCAATCGCCCCACGCTTGAAATCCACACCATAGTCTCTTCGGACGTTCCAGCGCTTCCCTTCATCTTCACCGCCGGGCATATAGTCGCGAAGACCTTGGAGCATGTCTTCGTGTGCGTCTCTTCGGTATCCAGAGGCAACGACAATCAGATCTACAGTCAGCGTCTCGGTCTCTGCATGCTTGCGAGCAGAATAAGCGCTCGAATTATTCTTGATGTGGACGTTCACCGCAGGCCGGCCGTCTACCTCGGTGTCGCTAACGCCAAGGATCTCGCGGTGGTTGTGGATCCTCTGCGGCCACTGTTCCTCGTCGTCACCAAACCGAATTCGAGATGAATAGAGGTTGTTGTAGATGTGCTCAAGCAGTTCAAGTCGAACCACGGCATAGTTTGTTGCCTTGTCCCGGGCCAGCTGTTCAGACCTGATGACCGGGTCCTGTGAGTAGACATCATCAACCCTGGAAGGGTCAAAGACCTCGTTGACGAACGGAGAGTCGTCGCTAGGTCTTAGGGCAGAGGACCTGATCACAAGGTGTGCTTTGGCGCCCGGGAAGCGAGAGGGAATATTATTGAACACCTCTGCAGCACTTTGACCAGCACCAATAACGACGATTGATTGGGGATGCTCTCCAGGCGCAAAGCGTTGTTCAGCACTGGTGGCGTACTGTGATGAGTGGATAATGCGTGGGTGATTGGCGGGCAGGCAAGCTGGGATGTTGGGTCGACCACCAGCGGCAATGACCACATGTCGTGCTCGAAGAGTGGTTGCCGAGCCCGATTTCCAGTTCTTCGACTTGACCAAGAAATGCTCCACTACGCCCGTCTCTGGATTGACATGACCGGGAGTGACCGACTGGACGTCCCGACCATAGTCAACCACCTCCTCGAAATGACTGGCGCACCACCTCATGTAGTCCTCATACTCGATCCTTTGCGGGAGAAAGGTACCGAGATTGGAGAATTGCACAAGCCGATTCTTCTCGTGGAGGTAGTTGATGAATGTGAATCGACTCCGTGGGTTTCGCAGGGTGGCCATGTCTTTGATGAAGGTGATCTGCATCTTGGCACCAGGGAGCAGCATCCCTGCGTGCCACGCGAACGACTTCTGCTTCTCCAAAAACCGCACCTTAGGCTGATCGGTCCGCAGATTCGGGACGCCATCTTCCAGAGCATCGTTCAACGCAAGAGCGATGGCCAGAGAAGCAGGGCCGAAACCAACACATACCAAATCGTGGACCTCCTCATCGGCGTAGCGGGTGAGACATGAGTTTTGAGCGTGGCCATTGGTGTGTCCGTTGCCGTTATGAGTGAGAGTCCATTGCTGGAGGTCACCATCGTTTGGTGCAATGGCGTGCGGCGACATGGTATTGTCAGGTCGATAAATTGGTTTAATCCTGATGATGCTTTGACCGGGTGTGCTAGATCGTAGTGATGAGCATACAATGTCCAGACACGACCGAGAAATTGAATTTGTGCTCTCCTGCAGCTGTAGGTACCGACGTCGGCAGCAAACATGTGGTGACTGAAATATTATTAGCTCCTGCAAACTATACAAGGACAAACATGGTTTGAACGTTTCGTCTAATGCGGCTGTGGTACGAGACTATCAATGTCGTCAACCATTCGGACCCGCACATCATGGATGGTCACCCCGTGGCACCGCCTCCCGACTCCCGTTGCGTGGTCAGACACTTTCGCGCAACCCATGTTGATTCTGATCTAATCAGATGGAGCTCTTGACCGACGTGGGATGGGCGAAATGGATGCGTATGCTTGATGACGAAATGAAACTGCTTACCGGTGGAGAAACTCTGACGAAGATAATGAGGCCGGGCCGCCACGAGGCACATCGAAGTGCAAACAGAGTTATCAGATCCGTCGAGGGCTTGAGTAGCGTCTCGGTCTAGTCGTCGGCCGCGTGGAAAGACGTGGGTCCAGAAGCGGACGGAGTTGCAAGGGACCAGCATGTCACTGTCGAGCTTGGGCGGTGTGCTCCATATCCAATATGAGCCCATTGTGAACATCGACCTTGCAACAAGTTGGAGTTGGTGTGGTAAGTCGTACCCAACGATCGCATCAATCTCGCTTTTATCATCATCGTGATCAGGTGCTGCCAAGATCGTATCCTCGCCGCTGCATGCTAATTTCTTCACTCGGCCGAATCACGCTTAGAAGACCATTGCCACGACTTTTGCTTTCCCATCAGTTAGTCGACAGCCAGTGATTGTACCAGTCAATCAACAAGTTGATTGGTGATTGATGATGCTTGATTGCTTGATGACACGGTTGACTGCTATTGATCTGTAGTGATGCTGTGTGACTCCTCCAATCACCGGTTGATCATGTGTTCAGAGAGTGACGGCAGTCAACCAGTTGATCACTTGGTTGCTAGGAGGTAGTGGTATCACTGTGAGGAGTGGTATTGCGTGCGTAATGGTACGGTGCACGCAACAATGTGTGATGTTCGTCGAGGCGTGATTGCCAGAGCTGAACTTCATCAGTCCCTAACATGGCGGCTGACTGGTTGTACATGGCTTGTTCGTTTTTTTCCGAATATTTATGTACCTAGCAAACTTTCTGAGTTTTCGCCAATGATGCGTAGAGAAGCCCATTGCGAATCAGTTCTGTATGCGTTCCTGACTCCACAACCCTGCCGTTGTCAAAGACGTAGATCCTGTCTGCGTGCTGTATACTTGCCAATCTGTGCGCCACCATCACGGTGGTGCGATCCTTGGTGGCCGCGGCCAAAGAGTCTTGCACGATACGCTCGCTGTGTGCATCAAGGGCGCTCGTCACCTCGTCAAGAAGCAGGATTTCCGGCTGACGTATCAACGCCCGTGCGATAGCAAGGCGTTGTCGTTGGCCACCTGAGAGTTTAGACGCTCCAGTAGATCCGCATTCAGTATTATAGCCGTCCGGCAAGCTGGTGATGAAATCGTGGAGTCCACATTGCTTGCAGACGTCCTCAATGTCACCATCAGATACCTTTTGATCATGCCTAGCGCCCAATCGAACATTGTATGATATTGAACCGGGTAAGAGATCCGGCTCCTGAGATACCAAGCCCATTCTATCTCGGAGAGTCTTCACATCCATGCTGCGGATGTCCTGGCCATCGAGCCTCACGCTGCCGCTTAGCGGATCATAGAAACGTTCTATCAGCGAGATGGTCGAAGACTTCCCGGCTCCAGATGGACCAACAAGGGCGATAGTCTGGCCCTGCCGAACTTCTATGCAAGTGTCATGCAGCACTGGCTTACTGTTCTCGTGGCCGTATGCAAATGATACGTTGTCAAATGCGAGCTTCGGAAGGTCGCCCGACGAAGTACTCTGCCCGGAAGAAAGCCGACTTTGTGTTGGCTTTGCCTCGGGCCCAGATGTGGTTGTCGATAGCTTTTCGCTCGAGAGGTTACTGCTGAGTATGCTTGATCGATGGCTCAATAGCTCTGCAATGCTTTTAGAGGCAGCTTTGGCCCTAGCAATTTCGGGGCTCAAGCTGAAAAGCTGACCGGCAGACTGCGCCGAAAACAACAAGGCCGGTAACACAGTGAAGAACTCTTTGCCTGAAGCATGGCTTTGTCGGACTTGTTTAGCTCCCCACCAGTATGCCAAAGCATAGACGAAGTAAGTGATAGCAAGCGCAAGTGCCAGTAGTACATTTGCCACAGCGATGAAAGGGCGGCTCAGATGATATGCTTCCTGAAGCGTCTTATCGTACTGGTTCAGGATCCTTGGCTCTAAGCCGAAGACCGTGACCGTTCGACGACTTCGACAAGCTTCTGCTGCAAGGCTCGTGGCTTGCCTATACGTTGCTCGCCGGCGTGAATCTGCACTGTGTAGCACACGTAGTCGAGTAAATCCAGCAGCCAACATCACCGGCACAGCGGCAAGGAGGACTACCGATATCCTCCAGGATACACAGAGAGCCAGAATGAGACCCCCGCAGACCGAGGTAATGGTTGTGAAAATGGTTCCCAGAGCAGTACCTGACATACTGCTCAAATCGCCAGAGTCTTTTGTAAATGCACTCATGAGCTGGTGTACAGATCTGCCTTCATCAGAAAACCAGTCCATGTCTAGAGTAAGTATGCGGGCGAGAAGTCTCGATTGTATGCGCACAACTGAGCGCGCGGAAGCGACTCCGAATGATGTTCCAGATCCTATCCACGATATGAGCGCAACACAGGCTAGGACGAAGAACATCAGGCAGAAGAAGTCCGCATTATGTGTGAAAGTGGGCGAGTGGACCTCGCCGTTGAGGAGTTGCACGAGATTTCCGAAGACGATAGCTTCCCCAATAAGAAGAGCGCCGCTGAGCATTGCTGCAAAGACACCGAGAATGATGAAGTACCAGTCAGGCCGGACGATGAGACGCAGCAGCAGGGGTTTTGACTTGTTGTCGTGGAAATCTTTTGCTTTGGGCCTGGTAGAATTCTCGGCGACATCATCACGGACAGGTTCGCCAATTGCGATTTCCGTCGAGTGGGAGGCCACCTTCTCCAGGGACGTCTCTGACGTATTGCCTGATAATGCCTGATCGTCCAGCGATGTGTTTTGCGCCTCGAGCAGCCCACGGAACACACCGCACAAATCAACAAGCTCACGTGGCGAGCCCTGCTCTACCACATTGCCGTCCGAGAACACAGCCACGCTGTCGGCTTCTAGTACTGTTGAGAGTCGATGCGCCACCATGACGACAGTGATTCCAGAAGCCGCCGCCTTTTTGACAGCTTCGACGACTGCTACTTCGCTTCGAGCATCGAGGGCTGATGTAGGTTCATCCAGGATCAGGACTGCTGGCTTCCTGATCAAGGCTCGAGCGAGGCAGATCCTCTGCTTCTGACCGCCAGAAAGCTGAATACCATCGCCAAGTGGCGTGTGCACACCGAGCGAAAGCTCATCCAGGAAGTTCACCGCAGCATCTTTCAATGCCTGCGTGCACCTGACCTGGAGCTCTTCATCGGGAATTCCATGACCCCACAAGGCTGAACAGACATTTTCGTAAATAGTGCCCGAGAATAAAACCGCTTCTTGCTCTACTACGGCCATCTGAGACCGGACGTCGGAAAGTTCAAGGTCGCGGAGCTCATCTTTGCCGATACGAATGTGACCGTGATAGTCATAAATGCCCGTCAGAAGAGAAATTAGCGTCGATTTGCCGCCACCTGAAGTCCCTACGATGGCAGTAAACGAGCTAGGTGCAATCTTCAGATTAAGACCCTGCAGGACTGGGGCGGTCGGTCGAGCTGGGTATGCAAAATGGACCGACGTGAACTCCAGAGGCAGGCCGGTCAGGTCACAACTTGTTTTCGCGTGCGTCACGGTCTTCTTGCTCGCGTCTCCAATCGTCTCGTCAAGCAGATCTTGGATCGTCTCGCCTGCGGACGCAGCCTTCGCAAAGATATCGACAAAAGGTGCAAACTGGGCGACGACGAAAGAACTGTCGAGGATGAGCAAAACCACTGCAAAGATCGTACCAGCATCTCCTCCACTTTCGCCGTGATAAGCCATCTGGCTGCCAACATAGAAAGCCAAGGCATTGATCGCGTAGGCTGTGAAAAAGATCAATCCGATTTGGATGGCTGACACCAAGGATCTGCGCGTGCTGACTTTCAAGGCTTCTTGCGAATACTTGAAGTGAATCGCGCAAAGCTCGGAGACCATATCGAAGGCCTGTATGGCCTTGACGGCTCGCAAAGCACTCTCGACGATTGCATTGGCAGCTTCTTGATGCTCTGCCACCCTCTTTGACAGCTTCGATGCGAATCGTGAGGTGACCGACACGATAACAATCATAGTCGGAACCACGGCAGCAATCAAGATGCCAGCTAACTTTGGGCTCAGGATGAAACCGACCTTTGGACTGTCAGCGATCGATTCGTTGGTTTGGGCAGATTTTGACGTACAACGAAAGCGGCCACGAAATAAGATATGGATTGGATAAAGATTCCGATCTTCTCGGAACAGCCCGCATGAATGCTGTCGATTTTTTCCGTCAACAAGCTGTTGACATCCAGATCGTGAGTGTCCAGATACGCTTGGTCGAGATAGAGTAAGCAGCGTAGCAATCTCTTGCGCATTCGGATGGCCACCTTCTCGCCAACAAACCCCCAAGCTGTGGCATATATGGCCGTGACTGCGAAGTATGCCGCAGCGACGCCCAGGAGCTGTGAGATCCTCAGCGTAAGCTGCTGCTCGCTAGGCGGAAAGCTGCTGATCAGTCTACCAAAGATCACTCCAATAACAGGCAAAGGTACGCCTGCCGCAACAGAGAAAATAACGCCGATCCACACAAGGGATCTTTCGGATATGCCTTCCAGGACACTGAACAAGCTGATATAGGACGACTTGAAGGGATTGAGCCCCAGAAGTTGCCGATAGGCCTTTGCGGAGAGCGCTGTGACTGGCGCGTGCCATCCTCTGGGGTGCGCAGGATCCAAGGTCGATTCTCCAAAGTCGCCAATAGCAGTAGAATTTCGTTGTATGCCTTCATCGAGTTCGTGCGCTTCCTCGGCCGAACGCGCAGAACGTGTAGTAGCGAAGGAATGCCGCTCACGGGCCTGTTCCATCGCAGTTACCAGATCCTGGGGTAGAACCGCGGAGAGGAGGATGTCAGCGTCTGGTAGTAGTCCGACTGTATGCTCATACTACTCTGTCACACCGCGGTCCACACAGCAATGTCATCCTCGGAAATTCGGCAGAATCGCTGACCGAGATGATGGCATGGTTTCAAGCCATTAGCATGATTGAGAGTGGAAGTCGGCAGAGACCAGAGCACAGATCTAGCCATCCTTGTACCTGGAGTGACAATGGTGCACCGCAGTTAGTGTGGCCACCCCCGAAGTCGTCTGCCGTGGCGAACATGATCAGACCAGACCGAGGTGAGATCTGCGTTCCCTCACCCGTTACGATTGCACGTCATACTTTGCACCGTTGTCCTCGGAAGAGCTTGTCCAGGGGCTCTTCTGCCTCACGCAAACGCGGCTCTTCGCAACACACCAAAACCTGCAACATTGTGGGCACGCAACGTTGCACCGCTGACAGCACGAAACTCCCAACAAATCTCCGCTTCACAAATGTGGCGCGATGGTGCAGAAGACGGGCATCTGAGGGAGCCAGTGAGCGTTGCACAATCCCCAATATGCCCTGACATGTGTGGCTTATCAGATCATGAGATTAAATCCATCGGGCTGTCGGTGGAGAAGCGCAGGCCCCAACCAAAATTTTCTGTGCCATGTGCCAGGCGCATGAGCGGAGATTTTCTCGAGGTCCAGCGAGTTCGGCATCAAGGCTCCACAAGCACATGTTCATTTTCGCTTAACCCACCAGCGGTCGCACGGGGGGTGTTCGATAAAAATGGCCTGCAGGAGCAAACCCAACTGTCCGCTAGAACCGACTAGCTCTGATGGGCTGTCCCGGTCCCGCTTCATCTGACGTAGAGACATTCTCTCGGAGCTGTTAGTGTACGGTTCGGATATGGAGCCCTCGAAGCGGATCGTAAGTGCGGTGTGATGAATTGTGTTGCGTGGGCGAAGACGAAGTGTGTGGTCAAGATTATTAGAGTAATTCCGGCCGCACGGGGGTCAGATCCTTCCCGTTTCGGCGTAGCCTGCCAAGGTATACACCCTGCTTGTCAAAAGTGATGATCCATTTGAAAGTCTACCCGTACGCCATCAACCTATCCGTCATCAAATGATGTTCTCTGGCGCAATGCGCTAACGGCACCTGGGCGCAGTTGGTCCTTGTCGTCGGTCGCCGCTGTGTCTCACCAACATCAACGTCTCTGTCGCAATATGAGATCAAGCAGATGCCGTCCTTAGCGTTACTACATACTATCGTGCATATCATTCCATAAGAATCTCCACAAGCACTCGTGGCCCCTTTCAGTGCCATCCGATGCTCTGACCGAGGAACATCACACAATTGGGAGTGTCTTTGATTTCACCACCACCACAAGAACAACGACACCTACCAGGCGCGCGGTAACCATGGCTTGTGGCAACTTCTCCATATTGAACCCCACACCGAAACGATTGCCGGGTTGCAGCCTCTTGCACGATCTGGTCAGCAACTCATTGCCCACAGCTGCTGTGGCACTTGAACACACGTCCGGAGACGGCAGTTGCGAACGACTCACATACGATCAGCTACACCAACGCTCGGATGCACTTGCCACAGCGCTGCTTCGCTTGCGACACAGCAAGAGTACACCATCCGACAGACGATTTTTTGTTCCCGTCTTCATTCCGCAATCTCTGGAATTGTATATTTCCCAACTCGCAATCCTGAAGGCTGGAGGTGCTTTTTGTCCGATTCCTCTGGACGTCCCAGCAGAGAGGCTGCGATTCATCCTGCAGGATGTCGAAGCAACCATTCTTCTTACAGTTTCTGGCCAGTCGCAGACACTGCCCGTACTGGAAAATGTCGAGGCAGTCGAAGTTGATCGGCAATTGCTGGAGAGCGTGGACGGAAGACCTAAGATGGCAATAGAACCCTCGGATGCCGCCTATATCATGTGAGTGTTTTTTTGATCTGACGTTTTGGGCGAGAGGACTGACCATAGCAGGTACACATCGGGCTCCACAGGAACACCGAAAGGTGTCATACTTTCCCACTCGGCCGCCACACAAGCCCTGCTGGCTCACGATCGACATATCCCGACAATATCACGATTTCTCCAATTCGCCAACCCTACGTTCGACGTGTCCGTGTTTGAGATATTCTTTCCTCTGTATCGCGGCGCGACTCTTGTCAGCTGCGAACGACGGCGACTTCTCAATGACCTTCCCGGTGTCCTGAACGCATTGAATGTCGATGGCGCGGAGCTCACACCGTCCGTTGCCAACAGTCTATTACATGATCGCAAGAGCGTTCCTTCACTCAAGCTTCTACTGACGATTGGCGAAATGCTGAAGAAGTCTGTAGTTGAAGAGTTTGGCGCCCAGTCAGAATTAGACAGCATCTTGTGGGGAATGTACGGCCCAACAGAAGCGACTATTCATTGTACGCTTCAACCTACATTTACCAAGGATCTGGCCGTGAATGACATAGGTGTTCCACTCGACACCGTATCTGCATTTGTCGTGGCACCAGCAAAAGAAGACGATCCAGGTCACGTTCCCGAGATCCTGCCCTTAGATGAGGAAGGCGAGCTTGCTGTTGGCGGCTACCAACTAGCAGACGGGTACTTGAATCGCCCTGAACAGACCAAAGCTGCTTTTGTGCGACATCCTGAGCACGGTCTACTATATCGCACAGGCGACCGTGCAAGGATGACTGCTGAAGGCAGATTGCTCTGTCTTGGTCGTATATCAGGTGGTCAGGTAAAGCTCCGTGGACAACGTATCGAGCTTGGCGAGATTGAATACGCCGCGGGCCAGACTCCAGGCTGCAAGACTGTCGTTGCAGACGTCCTTGATGGTACACTCGTGGCCTTCTGTGTGCGTAGCAATATGTCAATCACAGTCGAAGATATCCGCAGAACATGCAGTAAATGGTTACCAGCATTCATGGTACCAGCAGACGTCCTGATTCTGGACTCCCTGCCTTATTTGGCATCTGCTAAAGTGGATCGAAAGGCACTAGCAGCACAATACGCTGATGCAAGACGCTTTTCTGCGACAGATATCCAGTCCTCAGTCGGACGGGTTGCTCGGGCCATTAGCGACACACTTGGAGTAAGTGTCCAAGACGATACTCCTTTAGCGTCCATCGGCCTCGATTCGCTATCGGCGATTCGTGTAGCGACGCAGCTCAGGCGCATCGGGTTCTCTAGTCTTGATGCGAACACTTTGCTCGCGGCAAGGTCCGCGGCCGACGTCGAAAACTCGACTGCGCAGGATATGGACCGCACTTGTGGCCAGGCTGACTTCAATCAGATGCCGGAAGCATGGCATGAGATCCTTCAAGCTGCGCTAGCCCATCCACTGATCGCAGTCCGTCAGGCTCAGGTGGAGGAGGTGTATCCCTGTACACCTGTCCAGGTTGCCATGCTGGTAGAGACCGCGAAAGATCCCAAAGCTTACTGTAATTGGGTGTTGCTCCAAGTGCGCGGATGCCGGGATCGAAACAAAGTGCGACATGCTTTAGAGCAGCTGTCAGAGCGGCATCAATTGCTACGGTCCGGTTTCCTTCGACCTGAGGAGACTCCTACTGACCCATTGCTTGTGGTCTGGAGGCATGCCCAGTCCGATAGCATTCGTTTCGTCGACGACCTGAACACCGCGTTCAGCATCTCAAGCGAGCTCGATGCCCTATCGACTCCATCTTTCGAGTTCTCAGAATCGCCTGATGGGGTCGATATCCTTCTTAAGCTACATCACGCATTGTACGACCAATGGTCGATAGACGTACTCAAGGCAGATCTGGCCATCCTGATCGAAGACAAGCAACTGGAGCTTCGGCCTGCGTTTACACCCATATCTGTATTTTACGATTCCCATTTGCGAAGCCCGTCGATGACCGATTCTGAGGACTTCTGGCTCGAATACCTGCAAGACTTTGTCGCAACACCAATTCCGAATTTATGTGGTCGGCTGCTCCCGAAAGTTCTGGCCCGAACATCTTGGCGGGAAACCCCATGCGAGATCGCATCGCTACGACACAACGCCAATGAGCAGGGCTTCAGCGTACCAGCCGTATTCCAAGCAGCATTCTCCTGGCTGCTTTCCATGTATAGCGGCAGTCCAGATGTGATCTTTGGCACTGTATTTTCTGGGCGACACATACCTGTGGACGAAGTTGAATACATTTTCGGACCATGTCTTTGTACACTGCCCAGCCGCACGGACATCTCAAGTGTTCGCACTTGCCTGGACCTCATCCGGTTAGTGCATGAACGCAATCGCACCATGCAGCGGCATGCTCTCACCCCCCTAGGACACATAAAGCGAGTATGTGGATGCGAACCCGATACGCCTCTGTTCGACAGCTTGTTCGTTTGGCAAGAAAGTACCATCAGCAGTGACAGACAGGGAGATCTCGTTAAGGAGCTCGATTCCGCAGATAACCACGAATTCAATCTGGTGGTTGAATACCAGCCTACGGAGTCTGGATTACTGGTCCGGGCGACATATCAGACGAGCGTCTTGCCTCCACAGCAAGTCGAGCTGATGCTCGACCAGCTCAACGCACTCGTGAGCCACATGTTGAGACATCTTGGTGCGCCAACCAGCTCTATGACCTCTGCTTTCGAACCTGGCTTGCTATCTATTGTCAATCCAAGTCCAAGGCCTAGCGCAGCTGCGAATGACGTTGTCGAACTCATTGAGCGCCAAGCAATTGACCGACCGGACACGCCAGCCATCAAATTTGCTTACGATATCGATTTGAATGGTGCAAAAACGGTCACGGTCTCCTTTTCGGAGCTCAACAGCCGAGCAAATCAACTTGCACGCCTATTGCAGTCTTTCAATGTCCTGCCGAATGACTTGGTCTGTGTCTGCATGGAGAAGTCCATTGATATGTACACTGCCTTTGTAGCCGCTCTGAAGGCTGGCGCCGGCTACCTTCCTTTGACTCCAGAAACGCCGCAGTCACGAGTGAAGAACATCTTGCAACAGGCAAAAGTGAAGATATGCCTGAGCGATCACGAGAGAAGTGAGATGCTGCGTACAAGCTCAGACGTACAAGTCCTCCAGGTCGACCAGCTCGATCTGGCGCAACACAGCCCGGACAATCTGGAAGTTGTAACTTCAGGTTCGGATCTCGCATACACCGTCTTCACCTCTGGCAGTACTGGCGAGCCCAAAGGTGTCGCCGTTTCCAGAAACAACCTAGCTGGTAATCTGGCAGTGCTATCTGACCTATACAATGTGCAACCTGGGGACCGCTTGCTGCAAGCTTGCTCGCAAGCTTTCGATGTAAGCGTCTTTGAGATCTTCTTCGCTTTCACCAGAGGCATGTGTCTCTGCTCTGCAGCCAAGGAAGTCTTGTTTCATGACCTCGAGCGGAGCATACGAGCTTTTGAAGCAACTCACTTGTCGCTCACACCTACCGTAGCTGCACTCGTGGACCCAAAGAACGTACCAAGCGTGCGTTTCCTCATCGCTGCTGGCGAGAGTGTCACTGAAGTGGTCCGCCGTAAATGGGCAGGACATGGTTTGCATCAAGGCTATGGTCCCAGCGAGCTGACCAATATTTGCGCCGTCCACATGAATATGCGCCAAAACGACGCAATCGGCAAAATTGGTCCACCACTGGCCAACACTTCTGCATTCGTTGTGAGTCCTGATAAGGACCTCAATATCTTGCCTGCCGGAGCAATTGGCGAATACCTATTCGGTGGCGAGCAGGTTTTCCCCGGCTATCTAGGTCGAGATGATCTTAACGCTGCAAAGCTTGTGGCGCATCCGCAATATGGCACGCTTTATCGAACTGGTGACAGTGGCAGGATACTGCATGATGGCACGCTCCTGTTTGCCGGCCGGCTTGATGATCAAGTCAAGATTCGCGGTAACAGAGTAGAGCTAGGGGAGATCACAGCTGTGCTTCTGCAGGACCCGAACATTGTGGACTCTGCTGCTCTCGTCGATAGCAAAGACTCTACCACGCAGGCACTTGTGGTTTTCTTCGTTCCGAAAAGCTCGGAGGCTGCTGTCACTGAAGTCCTGCATGTTGAGTCGGAAATTGTTCAAGGATTGTTTGCAACGCTTCAGAGCACCCTACCCTCATACATGGTTCCTGACACCATCGTACCGATAAGCAAGATGCCCTTCACGACCCAAGGCAAGCTCGACAAACGATTGCTACAACGACTACTTGCTACACTCTCTGAGAAGCGAGAGGCATTCTCTCGCAATGCCGGCAGCGAAGAGAGCGACGTTGGTTGGACCACGCAAGAGATCGAGATCGCTGCAGCTTTGGCGGAAACGCTGCATATACCGCAGGACAAGATCCGGAAGTCTGCCTCGTTCTTCTCTCTCGGCCTCAACTCACTCAACGCAATCGCCTTTGCGAAGGCTGCCGAGAAGCGCATCGGGCACTCTGTAAAGATAGGAGCCGTTCTGAAGCACTCGTCCATCGCCCGACTTGTAACTGCCCTCCGTGAGACGGATGCCCGTGATACTGCAGTTGAAGCGACACCAACAGATGGCTTGTCAACATTCCCATCGGACCTTGCTACGCGCGTTAAAGAGCAAGTTGGGACCAGCGAGGGCCCAGTCGACCGCATTCTGCCCTGCACACCCCTGCAGGAAGCAATGCTCTCCGCAAGTTCCACCCCAGGGTCTTCGGCATACTGTAACTCCACCGTATTTCAAGTTTCTGGGGACGTGGAGAAGCTCCGCGCTTGCTGGGCCACAGCGGTCAGTCGACATGACATCCTGCGGACCTCTTTCATCGCCACAGACCACGCTGCCTTTCCGTATGTTCAGGTGGTACGTACCAAGCTAGATCTGCCATGGAGCGTGGTGACTGAGCCGCAGAGCGGCGATGACTCGGACACTTCACATGTACGTCGACCACCGTCATGTTTCGGTCACTCGCAACCATTTCACATGGAGCTCCTCCGCCTTGAAGCTCACACGACTATGACACTGCATATGCATCACGCTATCTACGATGGGATCTCAATGGCTGTGCTGCTCAGCGAGGTGGAGCAGCTGTACCACGATGCTAATCTGGCTCATCCGCCGTCGCTGGACGCCTTCCTGTCCCAAAATCTCGCCCAACGAAGCCAGCTGACCCTTGACTACTGGAGCGATCGCCTTCGAGACTTTGCACCTAAGCCGTTCCCCTTGAACAGTCCAGAAACTCGGCCGCAAGAAGAAATAGTTCGAAGAAAGCTTTCCGTATCGCCAGAGAGCCTGCAGAACTTCTGTCAACGTAGGTCAGTCACTGCCCTGGCAGTGTTACAAGCAGCATGGACGAAGACACTGGCATCCGTTCAGCAGGCCTCAGACATATGTTTTGGCAACGTCGTCAGCGGAAGATCGGTAGCTGTCATGGACGTGGATAGACTTGTCGCACCCTGCTTCAACACCATTCCTGTCAGAGCAAACCTTGAGGACTGCAAAACAAACGAAAAGCTGGTCAATTTTCTCCAACGCTGGAACGTAGAATCGATCGGCCATCAGCTCGCTCCGCTGAGACGCCTTCAAGCTATGACAAAGTCACCTGGGCACCATTTGTTCGGCTCCATGCTGCTCCTTCAGCCTCCCGCTACGGCGATGGACCAGACTATTTGGTCCATGGAGCATGAGGTGGGCACCATGGACGTCCCGCTGGTGGTCGAGCTTGTACCGAAAGATGGCTCTCATATTCTCTTACTCCATCACCTGCAGCCACACGTTTCCCAAGACCTGGTCCAGGATCTCAGCCGTGCACTTGATTCGGCACTGACCGACATCTTGAGGTACCCTTCTGGTTCCGTCAATTCGTTTGAAGACTTCGATTCGTCTGTCATCGCGGGTAAACTGAGGACGTCTCTTGATATCAATTCCGAAACCCCTAATAATGGCGCTGAGGAAGAAGAATGGGACAGCGTCGAGAGCATGGTCCGGCAAGTCTTTTCCAACCTTAGCATGGCCGAAATCAGTCGGATTGGGAAGCAGACTTCAATGTACGAACTGGGGCTTGACAGCCTTAATGGTGCCCAAATTGCTGCTCGTTTGCGAGCGAACGGACTACACCTTGACGCCACAGATGTCGTTGAGTGCTTGACCCCATCAGCTATAGCGTCCAGGGCCGCATCTGGTCCACCGACGCCGGATGGTCAGGAAGCCGTCAACCTCGACCAGTTCGACCGGTCGCAGCGCCCTCATCTCCTGCGAGCCTTGACGCTGGGCAATGCAGCTCTGCAGGCCGTGCGTCCTTGCACTGCGGTCCAGGCTGGCATGATTGCGCAGTCTCTGCATACTTCCGGGAAACTGTATGTAAACCACATTACACACGAGGTACCAGCTGGAATTACTTATGCTGCTGTGCAAGAAGCATGGGCTGCAGTCCAAAGGCGCCACCCGATCCTGCGGACGGGCTTTCACCGCACTGATGACCCACAACATCCTTTCCTTATGGGCATCTTGCATGTAGATCATGCTCAGTTGCCGGTCGAAGAGTTGGCAGAACAAAATGACCTCCCCGCACTAGGAACAAGTGTGGCGCGAAAAATCGTAGACAGTCTTCATTCGAGAGCATGGCAGGTGTCTGTGTTCAAGCATCAAGGGCGGACCGCCACGATGCTGTCGATACACCACGCATGCTACGATGCCGAGAGTCTGCAGTATCTCTTTCATGATCTCCGCCGGGCTTTCAATTTTGAGGAATTGTTGGCACCGACAAGCCTTGACTCCCTGCTCACAGTAGCACTCAATGGACAGGCCGCGGCTGGCAAAGCAAGTGGGTCATTCTGGCGAGCGACTCTAGAGAAAGCAAGGCAAGCTACAATATGATTGTCATCTGCTGAGACCTAGCTGACATTTTTCATAGCTTTGACAAATTCCCCAGCCTTACGGCTGTCGCAGTAAAGGAGAACAAAATGCACGTCGTCGAGCGCCAAAGCAAGCTCTCGGTCTATGCTCTGGAAGGGTACTGCAAGAAATATACAGCCACGGTACAGGCTACGGGCCAGGCAGCTTGGGCTCAGCTGCTATCTGCATACATTGGCGAGCCAAATGTGACCTTCGGAACCGTCTTTTCTGGGCGCTCTGGGTCCGAGAGCCAAAAGACTGCTTTCCCGAGCATTGCGACCATTCCCGTCGCTGTGTCACTAGAAGGTGCTACAGAAGATCTGGTATCGACTATGGTCAAGTATAATGCGTCCACATATCGACACCGCTTCACACCTCTGGCCGATATCCAACGTGCTGCTGGTGATGCGTCGAACAGCCTATTTGACACCGTATTTGTTTATCAGAAGCAGTCGGGCGAGCATGTCTCTCTCGACTGGCCTGTCTTGAGTGAGACGGCGAGCGTCGACTATGCTGTCTCGATGGAGGTGGAGCTTCCGCACGCTGGACAGATCCTATTGAGGGTGACGGTGGACACTGCTCGGGTGCCCGAGAGGCATGCGGCTTTGATCGTTGAGCAATACGAGCACCTTTTAACTGAGATCATCTCCGAAAATGAGCAAAGCCTTCAGCCGCCCGAAATCTATTCGATTGCAGCACCAAAAGAGCCAATACTGCCAACCGAGGCGCGCTTCTTACATGACTTCGTGGCACTTGGAGCTCGTCGCCACCCTGACAAAGCAGCATTGTACTTTTTCCAAAGCTTCGATGAGGGACAGACCAAGAGTTGGACTTACCGGGAGCTCAACGAGCGCGGCAACCAAGTAGCACACCTCCTCAGGGATCATTGTGTTCCAGCCGGTAGTATCATTGCTGTTCGTATGGACAAGAGTCCAGAGGCTACATTTGCTTTCGTTGGCATATTGAAGGCCGGTTGCTCATTCCTGGCCCTCGACCCTGCCTTGCCTGAGGCACGACAGGAGTTTATCCTAGAAGACTCGGGAGCCAAAGCTCTTCTCTTGCTTGGGGACGACGAACGTGGCCTGGCAAAAGCGGGCGATGCTCAAGTCATTCATCTCATTGAGAGTGCACTATCGCAGCTCCCCAGCGAAGCAATCTGCACTGAGCTGCAGGACACGGATGCTACATGCTACTGCTTGTACACCTCTGGCACTACAGGCACGCCGAAAGGCTGTGAGATTACTCACGAGAACGCGGTGCAGGCTATGCTTGCATTCCAAAGGCTGTTCGCCAGCCACTGGGACGAAAATTCGCGCTGGCTTCAGTTCGCCAGCTACTGGTTCGATGTCTCCGTTCTTGAGCAATTCTGGAGCTGGAGTGTAGGCATTGCCGTCGTAGGTGCTCCTAGAGATTTGGTCCTTGAGGATCTCGCGGGATTCATCGGGCGTCTGCGCATCACTCACATTGACTTGACTCCATCTCTGGCTCGGCTACTAGATCCAAATGACGTCCCCACTCTACACAATGGTGTTTTCATCACAGGTGGCGAGGCACTAAAACAGGAAATTATCGATGTGTGGGGTCCTATTGGAGCAATTTGCAATGGATACGGTCCGACCGAGGCGACCATTGGTGTTACGATGAATCCGTTCGTGGGTCCGAATGCGAAGCCCTCAAACATTGGTCCGCCATTTGACAATGTTGGCGCATACGTGCTGGTTCCCGGTGCTGAGGAACCTGTGCTGCGTGGGGCGGTAGGCGAGCTTTGTGTGTCGGGCAAGCTGGTTGGCAAAGGCTACCTCAACAGACCTGAGTTGACCGCCAAGGCATTCCCATACCTGAGTCGATTCAACGAGAAAATCTACCGGACTGGAGATCTCGTACGGCTTCTGTCAGATGGTTCGGTGTCTTTCATCGGAAGGAAAGACACTCAGGCAAAGCTTCGTGGTCAGCGACTCGAGATCGGCGAGATTGATAATGTTATCAAAGCCGCAACCAATAAGATCTCCGAAGTCGTGTCAATGGTGGTAAAGGAGGAAGACGGCAGTAAGGAGCAACTGGTGTCCTTTATCACAGATGGACCCGCTCAAAATCGGACAGGCGTTGCTGTCGAGAGCTTCGAGGATGGCAAATTGCTGGTCTCTGCAGCGGACCGCGCCTGCAGAGAACGGTTGCCGGGTTACATGGTACCAACACATATTGTCGCCGTCACCTTCCTTCCCTTGACAGTCAACAACAAGGTCGACAACAAAGCTCTCGTTGCACTGTTCCGAAGAATGGATGCCAAGACGCTACAGGATCTCAAAGGCACGAGTGCCGCCGGCAAGGGCCTCAACGGAACCGAGAAACGTGTTCGCGACGTGCTAATCAAGATGCTCGACATTGCTGATGACGGGATAGATGGCGATGCAAACCTCTTCTCTCTTGGTCTCTCATCGATCTCCGCTATTACCTTTGCCTCTCTCTTGAAGCGTGCTGGGTTCGAACCTGCTCAAGTGGCACTAGTGATGCAGTATCCTACCATCGCTGAACTTGCTCGTGTGCTAGACACCTCCTCGGCCGCTCAACAACAAAGTGTAGACGAGGTCAAACAGGCTGAGTTGTCGATCAATGCGTTCTCACAGCGCCATCGCACTCGCGTGGCGCGCAAGCTGGCAGTTTCAGGGTCAGACATTGAAATCATAACACCTTGCACACCATTGCAAGAAGGGTTGATATTGGACTCGCTGCGGAAGGAAGAGCGACCATATTTCAATGAGTTCAGATATGCGGTCGGGCATCTGGACTTGCTGCGACTGCAGGAGGCACTTCAAGCAGTCACCACAAGTGCTCAGCTATTTCGTGCGCAATTCCTAGAGACAGACGACGGATTTGCTCAGGTTGTTCTCAAAAATGGCCGACTACCTTGGCTCGTCTGCGAGGCCGAAGGTAAAGATCTCAATCGAGTGTTCGCAGAAGCGAGGGCGACTTGGCTTGGCAAAAATCAGGAAGAGCTCGTTCAGCCTGTGGTAGTAGTTGTGGCTAAAAGTTCTCACGATGCTACTCTGGCGATCTACGCACATCACGCTGTGTATGATGGTATTTCATGGCAGCTTTTCTTGGATGCACTCGGGCAAGCCTACCACGCAGGAAAAGCACCTGACGGGGGACCAAGCTTCACTTCTGCTTTGGCTCTTGGACCGCTCAGCATGCCCAACAGTGCGCCTGAGTTTTGGAAGCAGCGGCTGACAGATTTCCAATACTCGCCATTGCCCTCCAGAGGTTCGAAATGCGATAACGCGGCTACAATTGTGGCATCCCGGTCAAAAAACATGGACGGTGTTGATGCCGCGCGGAAGAAGCTTGGAGTCTCTCACCAGGCCTATTTGCAGGCCTGTTTTGAAGTGGCGATCAAGTCTAGGTTCCGTGATGTGCAGACTTATGGTCAAGTTATCTCCGGTCGATCAATTGCGCTAGAAGGTGCTGACAAAATCATTGGGCCTCTTTTCAACACTTTACCTCACACCATTCAGCTAGATCCCGAAGCCATTTGGGCAGACTTCATCGAAAGTGCAAGCTCCGCCAATGCGTCGGTCCTTCCATACCAGCACACGCCTTTGCGTTCAATACGCAAGTGGTGCAAGTTGAGTCCTGCCGATCCACTCTTTGACGTACTATTCGTCTTTCAGTATGGAACCGAACCTGAGGCGTCTCAGCTACTGCGAGAGCTAGAGCAACCGGTTCACGCCGATTATGCGCTCTCTTTCGAGACTACTCTACTCGCTGATGGCCAGTTGGAGATTCTGGCCGTTGCCAAGGACAGCATCATAGACATGGCAGGCCTCCAGCAACTAGTTGAGACGTTCATTGAAGCACTTGAGGTCGCCAGCTCAACATCAAGAAGCGCAATTCGAAAAGCGTTTGCCCTTCCGGAGGAGTCAGTGTCTCGACGCGAGCATGCGAGTACGAACGGCTTTGCTGACTTGAATGGTGTCCATGATTTCGAGTGGTCTACACAAGCCAAGGCGCTGCGTGAAGCAATTGCCCACATCGCTGGCACTGATATTGACTCGATCGACGAACACTCGACTATATTTTCAGTGGGCTTGGACAGCATCGATGCCGTCAAGCTCGCATCCAGGGCCAAGAAAGCTGGCGTACCGGTCCCTGTCAGCAAGATTCTCCAAGCTCAGACTATTCCTAGAATGCTACAGGTCGTGCAGCATACCCCGTATGGAGCGCATGCCAATGGGTCGCAAAGACAGCTCAACGCGTTGCAAGGCCGCTTGACGAAGTCCGTCTCCACGAGCATGGCCAACTTCCAGGTGGAGAAGATCCTTCCAGCGACTCCAAGTCAAGAAGCATTGGTCGCTGAGATGCTCAAGTCGGATTGGCATTATTATTATAATCATGATGTCCTGCGGTTGGCTCCAGATGTCGACATTGAAAGGCTCAAGAAAGCTTGGCAATCTGTGGTTGACTGTACGCCAATATTGCGTACCGGTTTCGTCCAAATTCCTGATGCTGACCTCGGAGTTACCTTCGCGCAAGTCATCCATCAACAGAGACCCCTGGATTTCAAGGTCATGTCATCAACAGACGAGCACACATTGCAGAAGAAGCTGCAACATATCACGGAAGAAGTCAAGAACGACTACAACGGCGAACTTCTGCTCAGACTTACGTTTGCCCAAGTCGAGTCCAGCGAGTATCTCATTCTGTCACTGTCGCACGCTCAATACGACGGACACAGCTTGGCACTCTTGCACGAGGATGTCAACGCAGCATACCACGGCAATTCCGCCGCTCGACCCTCTTATGACGACTTAATCGAGGAGTCTCTAGTCGCAATGAATGAAGATGCCCGTGGCTTCTGGAGCACTGTGCTGGAAGGTGCAAAAGCATCTCGTCTTGCAGGGTCCAACGATCGAAAGTCAAGCACAACAACGCACCGAGCCGAACAGGCACTCGGCGTGTCTGCACATGCGGCCTCGTCGCTCTGCCGAAAGCTTGGTGTCTCGATGCAGGCATTGGCGCAGGCGAGTTGGGCGCTCGTGCTCGCTCAACGTAGTCATGCGCTCGAAGTCATATTTGGTGTTGTTCTTGCATGCAGAGACAGCGAAGAGGCGCAGCAGGTCATCTTCCCTACCATGAATACCGTGCCAGTGAGGTTGACGCTCCATGGAACCTGTGCACAGATGCTGCAATACACGCAGGATATGATGAACGACATTCGACCTTATCAGAAGACACCTCTGCGAGTAGTTCAGGCACTGGCCTCTTCGCACGCCTCCAAGGTGTCCGATGAAGGCGGCCTCTTCGACACGCTGCTGCTCTTTCAACACAGACCTGCTAGTCCTGGGACCGCTACTCAGCCATTGTACGAATCTGCCGGTGGCAGCTCCAGCATTGAGTACGCGGTGGCCGTGGAGATGGAGGCTCTCGGCGATGAGCTCATACTTCGTACGGCATGCAAAGGTTCGGCCTTCGACAAAGACGGCACGAAGCGCCTTCTGGAAGATATGGGTGCAATTATCCAGTGCATCATCAACGATCCTGATCGAGCAGCGGTGACTTTCAGTGGTCACGAGGCCCACATCGCCAGTCTTCCTCCGTTCACCATGCCGAATGAAGAGGTTCGCGATAGCAAAGCAGCACTCGAGCCAGAGATCGACGAGTATGCCACGCACACCTTGTCGCCTCTTGCTGTGAACATTCGTGAGGCCATGGCCAAGGTCGCGAAGACATCTGCCGATGCCATATCGCCAGCGGCGTCAATTGAAAGCATTGGTATCGATTCCATCTCCGCCATCAAAGTGACTGCGATTCTCCGCAAACAGGGTGTCAGTCTATCAGTGGGCGAGCTGATACGAGCCAAGAACATCGCACAGATGGCTAAATGTGCTGAGGCGAAGAAGCAGAACACTGCCAAGGCGAGCAAACCATCGTCGGACATTGTGACTCAATATCTTCACGAGAAGCAATTGCACCTAGGTGTCAAAGGTCAGGAACTCAGTGCGTGTGGAGCAGTGCTCCCGGCGACACCAGGTCAGATATACCTTCTGAGCATGTGGATGAAGACCAGGGGACAACTGTTCTATCCGACGTTCAAATATAGGCTACAAGGCGAAATCGAAACGAGTCAAATACGGGAAGCATGGGAGATGCTCGTGACTCGTAACCTGGCTTTGCGAACGGTGTTCTGTGCTACCAGTGACTCGGATGTACCGTTGCTGCAGGCAGTGCTCAAGCAGAGCACAGCAAGATTCTCCGAAGGCAGCCAGCGCACCGTGATGACCTGCTCTGAGCAACCGATGGCGGCTTTAAGCGCTGAGAAAGATCACGATGGGTATCTGCTCAGCCTCCATGTCCACCATGCACTTTACGATGGTGTCTCACTAGCTTTGCTAATGCAAGACTTCGAAGCACTGCTTGGCGGGCGACAGCTAGAGGACTCGGGCATCAAACAAGAAGATTACTTGGCGCTGTCAATTAAACCAGAAGCCCAAGCGTCGAGCAAGAGCTTCTGGACATCGTATCTCCACGGAGTCAAACCAATGTCTCTCGTTCAGCCTGCGACCGACGGTGTGCAAGACAAGGTCGAGGTCTTCAAACCTAATATTTCCGAGCAAGCAGACGCTTTGGAGGCCTTCGCTCGCAGGCAGGGCGTGACGATCCAAGCACTGCTCTTCGCCACCTACGCCAAAGTCTACTCAACCTTCGCCAAACATGACAATCAAGCCGAAGACGTGGTTCTCGGGATCTACCTGGCCAACCGCTCTCACCTCTCCGACCTAGATCAGCTTCGTGCACCAACCCTCAACCTAGTCCCACTAGTCGTCCGTTCAGCTTCGCGCGGCCCCATCCTCGACCTTGCAAAGCAAGTCACAAAGGATCTGAACGACATCGGCACGGCAGAGAACTCCGGTAGAGGTTTATGGCAGATCAAAGAATGGACTGGAGTGAAGGTCGACACTTTTGTCAATTTCTTGAAGTTGCCTGAGCGGGATGAGGCTGGTAGCAATCATGATTCAGGAGTGAAGATCGTGGAGGTAGATGATTACAAGACTCTGGAATACAGCCGTGTTGGTAAGGCTGAAAAGCATGCAGATTTCTCGGTTCCGGAGGAATTGAAGGGGATGAGGGGTCATGCGGTGGTGCATGCTGTGGACATTGAGGCTACGATTGCCGATGGCAGGCTGGATTTGGGTCTATTCTGTCCTGAGAAGATGCTGGGGTTGGAGCAGGCTGAGAAGATGGTTGCGGAGTTGATAAGATCTTTGGAGGCGCTTGTGTGAGAAGAAAAGGGATAAATGCTGCTTGGTCTGGCGCTAGTTTTGGAGTTTAAGATGGACATAAGTGGCATACTTGCTCTGAAGTTTTGATTTAATTGTGTATGATGTATAGGAAGTTCATGATGTACAGAACTCTTTCTCTACTTATCTTGCAATACTATTGTCACATGAACTCGATGAAACAGACGAGCATGACACTGCAGATGCAAGATCGAGGAATTATCCCACTTGAGAGCCCACGCTATGCTACATCTCCAATCATGCAGCCTCGCCATGACGATCGTGCCAAGAGGTATAAACAAAACGCCACGCACCATCGCTAATCATACACGAAAACAACCAAGTCTTGATCCTCAACCGTAATCAAGCCTTATCCCCACCTTTACTAGGACTCTCAAGCGTAAACTCCGCCTGCCACAAACTCTCCCACGGCTTCCCCTTCACCGGAGTCTTCACTGGGCTCTTCGCAGAAGCGACAGGCGACTTGACCCGTCCCGGTGGCTGCTGCGGCTGCTCCAAATGCTTCTGCAGCGACCTTATCGATTTCGAAGGCGACTTCGACCGCTGCCTTGCCTTCGCTGCCGCAGCAGCGGACGATGATGACTGTCCAGGAGAAAGCGTCCGGACCTTGCGGATCTATATGCGCGTCGTCAATAGAAGCGCCTCATGGGCCCCAAAGGAGGTCTTTGCGCACCTGCTCTCCGTTTCTGTCGCGTGACTGGGCGGGTCCATCGCCATTGTTATCGGAGTCGGCGATAATGCCCAGTCCCTCTCTGCCATTGACGGTGCTAGGAGCCTGTGGCGGCGGTCTCAAGCTCACCTGACTCTCGCTCCTTTGCCTTAGCGATCCAGCATCAGCCGCATGCGCTGTCGTGGGACTACCCGCAGCATTTGCGATCGTGCCAACAATCGCGCCTGCGACAGATCTCTTAGAATTGGAAGAGCTCCTCCTACTATCCAAGCTCTTGTTAAGATGCTTGCTGGCGTCGTCGCTCTTGCTGTTCATCTTCGTTCGGATACTGCCTGTCGCGTCCACATTCGCTGCAGCGACTGTGCTCTTGCCCAGACCTGGTGTGCTGGGAGCGCCGAGACCGGTTCCGCGTTCTTCGCTCGCGTGGACCATCCACCATGTCAGGCCGTCAGAGAGTTCGAAAGGGTTGTCATCCTCAATTGAGTGCGCGTCGCTCGCAGTGTCGTCGAGGCTACGACCGTCGGCAGTGTGTGATGGCAGGGAACGGCTGAGATTGACAGTCTTCTGCTCCACACGCGTGATACGCGCAACAATAAAATCACGATTGCTCAGTCTCATGCCTTCCTTCTCGGCCAGGAAGTAGTGCGGACATCCGATATTGAAGGCAGCCCAAGCACCCTTCGCCTGTCCTCGGGTCGGCAAAAACAAAGCCAGATCACCTTCCTTGAAATCCTTGACAGCAATCTTGGCGTTCGCCTCAGCTTTGAGCTTGATAGAGCGTTCTTTATACGCATCTGCTCGCTTGGCGGATTCTTTAGCTTCCTTGTTGTACTTCTTGGCCGTGTACTCGAAGTCACGCAGGCGCTTGTTCACAGCCTCGGTGAAGACGTCGATGTTGAAGCGTGAAATGTGCTGGGCAAAAATCTCGTACTGTGCAATTTCGTCCTCGACACTCTGTGCGTCAGTCCAACGGAGCAGAGAAAGATCAAGAGGTTCCTCTGCTGCAGACGACTTCCGCGTCGGCGGTGGCGAAGTGATGAAGCCCGTTCGTTGCATAGACATTGCCGGGTCCGTCATAGTGGTGCTAGCGCCCATCTTCGACGCCCGCTCAATAATCATTGACCCATCTTCTGAGTAACTGATCGCCAAACCCAGGCGCTCCAGGAGTCGACTGAGACGTACGTTGTAGGTGTAAAGCTTCTGCGATACCTCGCGCGCTCGTTCTGCCCGCTTCTCTAGCCGCTGAGCAGAGTCTTCGACCGATAAAAAGTAAGATTTGTGCTGCTTTTGGAGGCGCATGAGCTCCACAGCCATGCTATTAATATGAGATTTGGCCTCTGCCAGCTCGGAAGTGAGTTTCCCAGCCTTGATCTCCTCTTCGGCGACGCGCTGCCTAAGGACCTCAGAACCAGTCTCGCCTTCCGCAAACTTGTTACGTAGGTCACGAAGTTGCTCCTGCTCCTGCAACAGCTGCTGCTCAAGAGATTGTGCTTTTGCTTGTTCTGCAGCCAGCGCCTCTTCAGATCGCCGACACTGCTCCGCGAATTGGGCCTGCACGTCATGCACAGCAGTGAGCTCTGTCTTCTGTCGTTCATTGCTCGCCGAGAGCAACTCGTTCTCTGACTTCGCAAAGGCAACGGCCTCTTGAAGATCCTTGGTATGTACAGCAGAGCGTCTGGCTAGCTCCTCCAGCGTAGCCGCAATCGCCACGAGTCCGTCTGGAGGGTCCGCATTCGGGGACAAGTGGTTGTATGCAGTAGTCAGAACCTGAAGCTGCTCGGCCTCGGCCTCATTGCGCTGTTCGCGTTCCATCTGCATCTGTCGCAAATCCTCTTCAGCCCGAGCTCTGGCTGCTTCAGTAAGCTCAAGCTTCCTCTCAAGAACAGTTCTGGCATCCTGTTCTGTCGCAGCCCTTGCCGCGTGGCCTGACGCATCTTCTTTTAGGTGTGCATTCTCTTCCTGCAATGCCGCGAAGCGTGCATCAACACCGGTGCGCTCATCGTCGCGCGAGCCCATGAGCCTGTCAAGCTCATTTTCGACTTCCTCCGCACGCTCCTTGGCTTCGGCTAGCTCACGCTCAAGCGACCGGCGCTCGGTTGCAAATTCACGCTGCTGCGCTTCCATGTTCTCCATGAGGTCTTTCTTGATTGATATGGCATCATCGACCTTTTTCTGTGTCTCGGCATCAGAGTTTTTGCGCTTCACAGCCTCGTCTTTATGAGCCTGGAGCTCGGCTTCGAGATCGACGACACGGCGAGCGAGCTTCTTCTCTTCGTTTGGGGCAGCGGACGAAAGTCGGCGGTGATTCAAAGACGAGCGAGAGTTGTCGTCTGACGGCTGTCGAGTTGAAAACGTGGGCGAGAAGTTGCGTTCTGAGATGGCACCGCTATGAGGCGCGAATATGTCGCCAGTGCTCACACGAGAGTTCTGAGACTGCCGGTGTAGCAAGTCTTCGAGCTTCCTGACTCTGCTCTTCTGCGCTCGAAGTTCTTCTTCGAGGCGCATATTTGTATCTCGCAGTGTCTTGTTCTGCTCATCGCCACGCAGCAAGAGTGATGTGTCACCAAAGGCCGCTTCGTGCATGCTGCCGTTCTTGAATGCCTTGGCATACTTGATCTGCTTCCGCGTGGGCTTGTCCAGGTCTTTGATTGCCTGAACCAGCTCGTCGGTCACTGGACCGGGTCCGTACACTTCTAAGAGTGTCTTGAGATACTCATCGAGCTCCTCACGAGTGACCATAGGCCAGCTACCACCCTCATTGCGCAAGCTCAGCTCGATGCCAAGAACGTTGCTTTGCAGTGCCTCGATGTTGACAACATCCTCAACAGAACGTATCCACTTCTTGCGTCTCTTGTCCTCCTCTTCTTGATACGTCGCAACTTCCTCTTGTAGCGTTGTTGAATCCCTTCTCATCTTCGCGACCCACTCCCGACGGCGTACCGACTCAACTAGCAACTGTCCATACACTGCCGGAAGCCTGGTGACCACGCCCAATCTAGCAAAGGCCTGCTCCTCGTCTGGAGGCGTCTGAATTCCTTTGACATCTGCGTACAGCACTGAAAGCTGTGACTCGATGTTAGAAAGCATTCTCATTTGCTCATGCGCCATCTCCGCCAGGTCATTCCTCTCATGCCGTGTTCGTCGCAGCAGCTCGTTCATTTCGGCGCAGTGCTCGCTCAGCTGGGGGATGTAGTTGCGGCTGTGCAGAGAAGCCATCTTCGATGCCTGTTCAATGGAATGGGAAGTACGGGGCAGGGACTGTATGTGCTCAAAGTCAGTCGCGATCTTCTTTGCGATCAAGTTAATCTCTTCCAGCAGCTGAGTCGGCTCCTCGTTGCTCTGGGCAGTGGATCGGGCATTGATCTCTTGGACCGCCTGGCGTAATTGTTCGGTATCTTGGGTTATCGCTTCGAGCTCGATGCGGATCTTTCCCACACGGTCTGAGAATGTGCCCATGATCGCGTTGGCGCTGCTAGCTGCCTTCTTCGTCGCAGCCACATCGACAAGACCCTGCAATGTGATTCTGTCCCCTTGCTGCGACAGCCGTCGTGAGCCTATACTCGGGGCATGCATGAATCTCGCAAACTCTGCCCTGGCGGATATGCTCCTCAGGCTGTCCAGATGCTGCTCCCAGTTCTCCACGTGAGCGTGTTGGTCGGCCAGCTGCCCTTCGGCCAATCCCTCCGCTACCTCGTACTTATGCGCCAGACTCTTGACATGCTGGATCAGGCTCGCGACTGCAACGCCCAGGCTGCGCTCTATGACGGCCCGCTCGTCCAAGTACCTTCCCGCCTGCTTGGCTCTGGTGTCGCAACCGTTGAGCAGGCCACTAGCCCAGCTCTTCCGCAGCCTAAACAGGTTCTGCCATGCTTGCAGCGTGCTCTCGCTGGCCGGCGCGTCAGGGGGCGTCCCAGGATGGAAGTCATGGCTCGTCGCGCTCCCCGAATCTGACGTGCTTCGAGAATCCGGGCTGGTCTGATGCAATCGCGCCGAGTGAAAGACGAATAGTTCGGTTTCGGAAAGAAGTGTCTGTGTTCTGACTTGTCGTCCCTGAGATGTCAACAGTATCTGCTCGCGGGCCGGAATGCCCGCGTGGTGGGCGATCCATGTTCGCAGGCCATCAACGGTAGAGACGCTGCTCGAGTCCAGCTGCAGGCGGTGGCCGTTGTGCCCTACATATACTGTTATAGACATCCGCCCCCGTCGCTGGTGCTGCGGTGAGAGGAAGGATGCCTCCCGAGTAGCAATAAGACCGGGAAGAAGCAGAGGAAGAAATGTGTAGTCAACAGAAATGTGTAGTAGGGGAGTAGTTGCAGCTTCCAGGCCGACTGACCCATGTCACACATCACATGCCGCCGAGTAACCCACGCTAGCGTTCCCGTCACGGAACGAGCCTCCTGCCGCAGCCCGCATGACGCATTGACGCTGGGCGTGGGTGATGAAGACAACCTATCCAACACAACCTCTAACAGGAGAGCGTTCCATCATTTTAGCAGTCTCGACTTGGTGCGACTCCTCGCCTATTTCCGCTCTTTCCTCGATTCACATTGCCAACAACAGCTTACTACTGGTTGCGCTCCTGCCATATATGGAAGCTTGGGCGAAAACGACAGCGCAGGCCTCGTTATCTACCAATCTGGGCATCGAGAAAGCAACCTATAACCTTGGTTACTGCCGGGATGTTCTCCCAAGCTTATGCTCAAGAGCAAGACCGCCAAGATCCTCTAAGGCATCTCAGATCCCAATTCGTCATCCCAACCAAGGCGCAAATTAACAGCAAGACTCTCGATCCTCCCACTGCGACAGAAGATGGCAAAACCGCTCCAAGCATCTACCTCTGCGGCAACAGCCTCGGCCTCCAACCCAACTTGACTCGAAAGTACTTCCAGCAGTATCTCGATACCTGGGCAACCAAAGGCGTCTATGGCCATTTCAAGGAGATCGAAGACAGCAATCTTGCACCGTGGCTTCACGTCGATGACGATGTGATCGAAGATATGGCAGCTATTGTTGGTGCACTAAGCTCTGAAGTAGCTGTGATGCAAACTCTGACTGGCAATCTGCACCTCATGATGGCAAGCTTCTATCGACCTAGTAAGGAACGATATAAAATCATTCTTGAGGGCAAGGCGTTCCCAAGTGATCATTACGCCGTGGAAAGTCAGATACGGCACCAAAGCTTAGATCCGGCTGACGCTATGATTCTTATTGAGCCCGAGTCATTTAAATCGCCGGTCCTGAAAACTGATCACGTTCTCTCTGTGATTGACAAACATGCCAAAGATACCGCTCTACTATTATTGCCGGGCATCCAATTCTACTCAGGCCAGCTCTTTGACATACCGACCATTACGGCCCACGCTCACAGTAAAGGCATAATAGTTGGTTGGGACTTGGCACACGCCGCCGGCAATGTGCCACTCAAAGTACACGACTGGAACGTTGACTTCGCGGTGTGGTGTACATACAAATATCTCAACTGCGGGCCTGGCTCGATTGGTGGAGCTTTCGTCCATCAAAAACACGGCGACGTCAAGGAAGAGCAACAAGGCCAAGTGGTATACAGGCCGAGATTATCAGGCTGGTGGGGCTCCTCAAAGTCATCGAGATTTGCTATGACGAATCAATTCAGTCCTATACCAGGCGCGGCAGGCTTCCAGCTCAGCAATCCATCTGTCGCAGACACAACGGCCGTGAGAGCCAGTTTAGATGTCTTCAAGCAGACCAGTATGACTGCGTTGAGGGAAAAAAGCTTGAAGCTGACCAAGTATCTCGAGGACATCTTGGATCAGTTGGCCGAGCGTCGAAAGTGCTTCAAGATCATCACACCCCGTGATCCGAGCGCAAGAGGCGCTCAACTGAGTGTTCTGCTTGACCCAGGATTACTGAATTCAGTTATGAAGAGTCTAGAGCATGCTGGGGTGGTTGTGGACGAAAGGAAACCAGACGTGATTCGAGTAGCGCCTGCTCCGCTATACAATTCTTGGGAAGACGTTTATTGCTTTGTGAAGGCCTTCGACGAGGCCTGCGAGGCGGCTGTCAACGGCGCGCATGGCGCAGGTGGCAGCTTGATGGTGGAGGGTGGAATAGACGATAAGGGGTGGAGCGAGGTCAAGTAAGATTACAAAATCTTGGGATGCGGTGGTCGCGCGGACGACCACACGAGCCTGGTGCGGTCAAGCCCACGGCCTTGTCACATGATACACGTCCAGCAACATCATGGTGCCAAGCAACGACAAATTCAGGATCGACTATGTCCACAAAGAAGCAACAAAAATGACCTGGAAGAGTACCACAGCATGATCTACATGGTCAATTGGTTTCTCACTATCTGCAGAACAGGATACCTCCACACATTGCCGGGGCGCTAATTCAAGTTGTATCGAGTACCCGACGCCAAGTAATCCTGGTCCAGTAACAACGACATCCGAGTTCAACGACAACGACACCTCCACCCGCCAAACTCCGCCAACACCTTTCCCAAAAGCTGGAACTTTCATGCGCTCCCGCCTATCGCCTTCTGAAACTCCTTGTCCGCCGCATCAAACTTATCATGAGCCCAGGCATAGTCCACATCCGCCTCCTTGCACAACTCCTCAGCCTCTTGCACCTCCTTCGCCATCACCTCCAACTCTCGCCTGGCAATAATATACCTCTCATCCTTTTCCGTGCTGCCTTCGATATCGCAATCCGGATCGGTGTCAATCGCAATACGGGCCACAAGGCACTCGACTTTGGCCCGGTAGTGTGCAACTTTGCAGACTAGCATCTTGTGCTCGGCTTTCTTGGAGATGGATTTGTATCCCTTGAAAACTTGCTCAGCGCTCACGACGCTGTCGAGGAGGGACTCGATGTCGCGTCCCCGAGGTGGGGTGATCTGATAGTGTTCAGTGATAGTTATATTGGTGTAGTTGCAGTGCTGTGCGATCTTGATAATTCGAACAACTACAGAGAAAGAGGAAGACGAGAGATGTTGGACAGAATACTTGCCTATTCTTATGGAGGTCCAATGTTCTGCTAGTATTCCTGAGACCTTCAGGTCTCTGGCCTCCACATCGAGACCAAAGATGCGACTGGTTCCCAGCCTTCAGAGAAAGCATTGTCTATGGCTTTGAACAAAGACGCGGGTGTCGACGATATGGTGATCACAACTTTAGCTTTCTGAAAGTGGTTCAAGTATCAAAGACGTGACTGAAAGCTAGCCTTCGCAATATGCATTGTCCATGGCTCCGGAACAAGACATTGACTTCAACATTCCCATGCATCAGCTGTCTCGAGGCCGGTCCAAAATTTTGCACTTCGGACGGTTCGACAGGCAAGAAAGTCCAAGACGGCATGATCGAATCTTCTCCTCTCAAATCCACGGCGCACCGTTGACGTATACTAGCCAACTGGAAGCAGGACAGGAGAAAGCGGAGGAGCTCAGTGACGTGTAGCAAAAGTCTCAGAATCGCGGTGATGGTCAACAATCCACATCCTTGCCCGACCGTCTGATCAAGCCTGAGGTGATCGACTGACAGGATCGCCACGGGATGCCCGATGCCTCAACAAAGGGAATGAAATAGGCCTGGTGGGCATCGATACTGGGCATTGGTGCACTGTTTAACGACCGCAAGCGTACCGAGAAATGGACAGAAGCTATGCTGTAAAAATTTATGCCGCGCAAATTACAGCAGCGTTGCCAGCTTCGATGTTTGTGATGGATCTTAGCTAGGTACCGATAAAGCAGCATCAATGTGAAATATCATCTCTGTCTCTCTTTCAACATGTGTGAGTTCACTCCTAAAAGAGTGGATTCCACAAGTGTCTCACGCCTATCAAAAATATCGTACTGTATCTTCGCACATCACGACGATGTGCGGCATGTTCTCATCGATTCGACACCTACATGTAAGCAGTCTTTGACAGCTTGCCTGAAGTAACATGATTTCTGTTATCTTTCTGCTCTATCTACAAGTACCTTATACTGGCGCCAACTGTCACGACCGCTTTTGCTTCTGGTCACAGTATCCTCATGTCTCGTAATCAGTCCATCTACAATACGCTCGCTTATATCAGAACCAGACACCTGCAAACTCGTCTAGGTTTTGACATCCGGCTCAGTGCGGTCAATGAACTCCTGCAACTTCAAAAGGTCCGTCGACATCTTCACGTTGTCCTTGAGGTAGTCCTGTGCATCCATGCCGTAGGTCTTCGGGTTCGTCTCGTGTTTCTCAATATACAATCTGATCGTCGCGCCCGAGCTGCCAGTGCCCGACAACCGCACAACAATCCGGCTACCATCGTCAAACTTGACGTATATGCCCTGGTTCTTGCTCAGGCTGCCGTCCAAATCCGTGTAGCTGAAGTCGTCTGCCTCTAGTACCTTCCTGCCTGTGATAGTCGAGCCCACGAACTCACTCTTCTTGGGGCCGATATACTCCTTAAGGAGCGCAATGACTTTGTTCGCCTTGTCGGTTTCCACGCCCTCGTAGTCGTACCGAGTGAAGAATGTGCGGCCGTATGTCTCCCAGAAATCATGCTGGATGCTCTTGATGCTTGGCGTGGTACCACTCTTCTCACCAACACCAGCGATGATGTTCAACCAAGCCACAATAGCCCACAGACCGTCCTTCTCACGAATGTGGTTCGAACCAGTACCGAAAGACTCCTCACCACAGATGTTCATCTTGTCTGCGTCGAAGAGGCCGCAGAAGAACTTCCAGCCGGTCGGTACTTCGTAGCTTTGCAGGCCCTTCTTCTTCGCAACCAAGTCCACTGCACCCGAGGTCGGCATGGAGCGCGCCAGGCCGTAGACGCCTTGCTTCTTGAAGTACGGGATCAAATCGGCGTGGTGAGCGATAATGGCCAGGGAGTCGCCCGGCGAGACGAAAGAGTTGGCCCCGTAGATCATGTTCCTGTCACCGTCACCATCGGATGCAGCGCCAAAGTGAATACCATTACTGTCTACAGCCTCGACCAGCGAGTGCGCGTACACCAAGTTCGGGTCCGGATGGTGACCGCCAAAGTCAGGCTTAGGCACACAGTTCTGCGTGCTGCCCTTCAATCCCAGCTCTTTCTCGAAGATGTCGACTCCGTAGCTGCCCGTCACACCGCTGAGACCATCGAACAAGACCTTGAAGTCCGAGTGATCCTTCAAGAACTTCTTGATCAGGTCGAAGTCGAAGATCTCCTTCAACATCTTGACGTAGTCCTCAGTGCTGTGCACCACCTCGACCTCGAGCGGACCGACCTTCTGGGTGCCAATCTTGCTGAGGTCAATGTCTGGGATATCCGCGATCTTGTAGCTGGTGATGGTCTTTGACACTTCAAAGATCTTGTTCGTGACGCTCTCGGGAGCCGGTGCGCCATTGCTCAGGTTGTACTTGATGCCAAAGTCTTCCGTCGGTCCACCGGGGTTGTGCGAGGCTGTGAGCAGGATACCACCCGTGGCCTTATTGATGCGGATCATATGCGAGGCGGCCGGCGTGGACATGATGCCATTCTGTCCCAGCAGCAGCTTCTTGACGCCGTATGCGGCCCCAATCTTTGCGATATACTGGATGACCTCTGTGAGTAGCAGAAAACTTTGCGTCAGCAGATGCCTCAGACACAAGATTGCCATCGCCAGCCTCTTACCTGGGTTGTAGTACCGTCCATCACCGCCAATGACGAGGAAGGCACCCTCAGCGCCTTCCGGGATGGATAGCAGGATGGACGCCACGAAGTTCTCCGAGTAGTGTGCCTGCTGAAAAACCTTGACCTTCTTGCGAAGACCGGAGCTGTATGCCATGAATGGTCAGCATTAATGTCCCCATGCGCACCTGGATATTTTGCTGGACAGCTTCCTCCACTTACGTGCCCGGCTTCTGGTCTTGAAACGGCTTCGTCTCGACTGTGCGAACGCTCATGATGCCTGATGTGGTTCCCTCAACACAATTTTATTCCAGGAGAAGATCAGAGCAAGTGCGAAGGGGATGTATGGAAGTCAATCGAACAGAACCAACCCACTGCTCCAAAAAGTCGGAGGCTCAACAACAGAATGACGAGTGAGGGGCATTAAATGGATTCATGCAGGGATGCGTCTGCGAGCCAATGAGTTCGTGGTGCGCACGTGGACGAAGTATCGCCGAAAGATAGCGCGAGGGCGAGAACCAAAAGGGTAGCTCTAGGTACGGTGAGGTCAGTGACGAGAGACAGGAAACAAGACGGTTTGTTCGTGGCAGACGCGAAAGCCTTATCGTATACATAGCTCATACAACACCCAGCCAAAAGGGCGTCAGCGCCAGAGGCGCTGTGAAGCATGCATGCTACACGGCTACCCACGAAAGAAGTAGCCTCATCAAAATAGAAGCCGAATTACTGAGCAGCGAAAGTGCCTAGAAGCCTTGACTGCCAATTGCACCCAGGCTTTGAAAGCCGCCTGGCATCCCCATCTGTCTGCCGGGCGGACCGAAACCAGTTGCTGGCGACGATTTACCTGGCATCGGAGACCCGATCTCACCAAGTCCTGATCCTTGATCTGGCGTTCGTGCGCTAGCTTCCCATTTCACAGCTGTCAGATCACCGCCCTCGCTCTTGCGAACGTACAGCTCGCCGCCTCCATTGATGGCGTCGCCTTCGGTCTCACAGATCTCCTCGATTTCACGAAGCGTCGGCGGCGAGTCGAGCATAGGCCGGTTGACATCGATCTGCTGCAGGAGAGTGTCAACGCCGTGATATCCGTCTTTGCCGTCGCCGCGGGCGCTGAGCTGCTTGCATGCGTTGCAGACCGCGACACGAATCGTGAGTGGGCGATTGCCACCAGCAATGCTCCCACGATGCATCGGGGCACCGAAGCCACCGAGGCCATTGTTCGCTGTAAAAGATTGATGATTCTGATTCCAGCCGCCGATGCTTGGCCCAGGCATAGCACCCCAGCTTGGTTGTCCGAGACCCGGCACGGAGCCGAATGGCGTCGGGAAGCCATTGCCTGGAGCCCCGAACGAGCCTGCTGGTGATCCAAAACCTCCCATGGGTGCCATGTTGCCCAGTCCGCCGTTACGCGGACCGTTCTGGAGACCAGGCATGCGCCTAGCGTCGCCAGGAAGCGGCTCATCGTCATCGGCAAGCAGAGCAGAGCTACCAAGATGCTTTGACAGATCCTCCACATCGGCGTCACGGTTACCTTGAGGCTTGACACTACTGGGCCTCTGGATCGGCGCCGGCCTTGCGATCGGCTGATTTGCGGCAGAGTCGAAACGCTCTTTATCAGTTGATTGCTGACGAGAATGCGTGGGCAGATTCGGCCTTGATGCGTCGGGTCCAGGAGTCTGCTGGGGCGGTGGAACGCCAAATGGAGCGTGGTGCAACGGCATAGGGGACTGTCCGAAGCCAGGAGGTGCTTGCGGCGCGTCAAAGGGAAAGCCGCGACCTTGAGGTGACATCCCAGGTGGCGGCATAGGCATGCCATTCATACCACCTGGAGCGCCGAAAGACATTCTGTTAGGAATGCCCATAGGCGGAACTTGTGGTGAAAACATTCCTGGCAGCGGACCACGCTGGCCCAAGTGGTTGTGCATCATTGGCCCCTGCGGACCTTGATATCCGCCGAACGGCATTGGTGACATCGATCCGAATGGTCCATGTTGCTGCGGATGATGCATACCGGGCGGTGGCTGCATCTGGTGCTGATGCAAAGGAGACATGGCAGGGCCAGGGTGTTGTGGACCCATCTGAGGCTGGCTCGGTTTCTGCATTATTGTCTTCGGCTGAGTTGCATTGTGCTGCGGAAGCTGACCACCAGGAGAAGAGGTCTTGCTTGGCACGCTCGAGACTTGAGATAGCGCCTGTTTCGGGGATGAGGCGTGCGAGCCCTGTTGTGAAGCTTGCCGTTGCTTGGCGGGAGTAGGAGCTTTCGGTAATGCTGGGGTGGCAATAGAAGGGTGAGGAGAAGATATTCCAGAGGCCGTCTGCTTTGGATAGACTCCAGGAACAGCAACCATACCCATTTGGCTCGGTCGTTTGGTAATTTGAGGCGGCTGGGGCTGCTGTTGCACACTTGGCGTACTGGCAGCTTGCTGGGCGTTCTTCTCGCGCTCCTTAGATTCCGTCTCAGCCTTGGCTTTGGCATCGCGTTCCTTCCTCTCCCGCTCCTCTAAAGCCTTGCGCTCTCGGATTTCCTTCTCGCGAGCCTCCCGCTCCTCCCGCTCCCGCTTCTTCTGCTCCTCCTTCTTGGCTTTTGCTTCTCGTGCTTTGCGCTCGGCTTCTTCGCGACGTTGCTGCTCTTCGGCCTGTCTTCGCAGCTTCTCAGCCTCCTTGCGTGCCCGCTCCTCTTCTTGCTTCCGCTTCTCCTCTTCGCGCTTCCTCTTTTGCTCCTCCTTCTTGCGCCTTTGCTCCTCCTGCTGCTTCTCTTGAGCCTCTCGCAGGCGAGCCTCCTCAGCAGCTTTCTCGGCCTCCTTCTTAGCCTTTTCCTCTGCCTTTGCTTGTTGCTGCTGCTTCTTCTTCTCCTTCTTCTTCAAAGCATCGCGCTCCTTCTTGGCCTTGCGCTGCGCTTCCTTGCCCTCCTCGTCTTGCAGCTCTTCTAAGAGCTTCTGTTGTCGCTCAGCTGCAACCTTCTCCCGATATGCATTGAGCACCCGCTGCTCAAACATCCGTGCAGCGAAGATCTGAAACATGCGCCTGCCTTCTTGCATGCGCTGCTCCTCGGTCAGACCACCCTGTGCAGAAGTCAGTACGTCACGCGTCACATTTGCCACTGATGGTATGCTTGCCATTTCGTCTTCATCCTCCGGGTAGTCATCATCCATCTCGCTATCGTACTCCTCTTCGTCATCGTCGTACCCGTCGTCCTCGGCTAATGGATCGTCATGACCATAATTGCCAGACTGATAACTGCCCGGAGGATGACTTGGATTCGCAGCGGCGTACTCCGCTTCGTTTTCCCGTTGCATGCGCCGTTCGGCCAGTTGCTCCATCATCTCGATGAACTTGCGACCATCGTTCTTCAGCAGATCGTCCGCGACGGTGAGTAGATTGTCTGCTTTACCCTTTAGCCCTTGTTGCAACTTTTCAAGCCAGGGTGTGAGGATACCTTTGACTGTCAGACTCTGGCCGAAGCTGAAGAAGTCAGGGACGCCTCGTGGTGGGTCCGGCTCTTCATCTGAGTAGTCTTCTTCTGAGTACTCCTCGTCCTCGTACTCGCCCTCGCTCTCTTCATCGTCCTCAGCCTCGTCAGGCGGGATATGCTCCTGCATCCTGCTTGTTTTGTGGTGGGGATTCGGTGGTGGCGCAGCTAACGGATGTGGTGGCCGCGGGTGCTGCAGAGGCGCCGGAGTGAGGCCATCAGAGAGCAGCGGTGGCTGATCGTGGTGAGCATACTGCTCCAGCTCCTCGTAGTAGCCTTCATAAAGCACTTCAAGTTCCTCTTCGATCGCAGTCCGCTTGCGCCCGCACACAGTACAGGAGCAAGAATGCTTTTGCTGCTGCTTCATCTTCTTCAAAACAGCCTCCTTCTCGATCTTGAGCAGCGACTTACGCTCCTCCTCACTCAAACCGAGCCAGAACTCTTTGATGTTTTGACGTTCCTGAGCACTGCTAGTATTCCATATCTGGTTGTCATGGTGGTTGTAGTTGGCGCCTCGATGCATGGGACGGAGCGCATGCGATGGCGGTGGAGGCGGTCCTCCGAGGTGTGACAGCATGTCCGGATGATACGCCCCATGGTGTCCACTGTTCCGCTTTTTCTTGTTCTTGCTCGTCTGCACGGGAGCTGGTGCATGGTTCACGCCGTTTGTCGGAGGATGCGGGGGCGCGTATTGATCCAGGTATGGCTCGTCCACCTCCGAGTAGTCGTCGTACTCCTCCTCGTCCTCGCCATAGCCCAACGGATCTTCATCGTACCGCTCCGCCGCGGGGGTTCCTGCCGGAGCTGGTGGCGGCGGAGGAGCCTGAGTCGCTTGTCTTTGCGCCTGCTTGTCCCGTCGCTTCTGCTTCTTGCGGTTTGGCGGCTTCGAGGGGGCGTGTATGACTCCGTTTGAGGCGGAAGTGGGCGGGGGCAGTCTCGTGTTCGCCGCCATGGTTGCGCGTGGAGCAAGGATATGAATGAGCTCGGTAGTCGGCCTGTGGGAGCTGGTGATGAATATGGGGCCAAGCGCGGGTGTGATTGTGCAGAGGTGCAAGCATGAAGTTGTATCAATAGCAGCCCGGACCTTGATGTCGGAGCCCACGGTCACTTGACACCGTCGACAGCCCGCATTCCAAAATGTGTGAAGCGTACCTGTCGCCGCGCTCTCGCTTGGTCGTGTTGCGCCGGCCACCTCTTACTCAGGCGAGAGTGTTCTCAATGCTTCCCGGCCAATCGTGTCGTTCGTTACTTTCCACGTCTTGCAAGCATTCGGCCGTCGTCATTCAAGGTGGTGTTCCCGAGCGCCGGCTGTTCCCGATGTGGCTTGTGAAACTCAGCCGCATTGCTTGCATCTCTCTTCCGACAAGTATTGATTGCATTTCTCCACCCACGCGCGATACGACCACGACGACGACTCGACGACCCGCCCGCCATCCGTCCGCCGCAGAGCCTTCTTACGTCGCCCGTTTCCAGCACTCGCTGTCGATTCGTTCGTTGCTCGACACTGTCACCATCACGCCCCATTTGAGCCATTGCTCGGTGACGCGGCCGCCAGTCAATCTTGGCCAAGCTTGACGTCGCGGAGCTTGAAACATTCAGCAGGAATCACCGCATTATACTCGTACCACAGACCCCATTTCCACCCCATCAAGTGCCTCCTTTCGTCTCCCGCCTCATCCATTGCGATCTCTACCCCGTCCTCGTCCACCTCAGTCCCATCATCATCGTCGTCAATATTTCCGCGATCCGAGCCCGTACTGGACCCTGCAGCGTATATATTTGGGTGCTGGTCAGCCCATTGTGCACCACGTGGGCCGAAACCTAGGGATTTAGAAGCCAGGCTGGTCACTGTATCTTGCCGGTTTGGCATACTGCCTTCACGTGTCGCATATACACACGCACAGCTGATCCGGTGGAGGCCGACAAAATGGCGCAACAAGATCAGCAAGTAATGAGGAGGTATACATACATGTGGCAGTGGTGGCATTGGAGCATCCAGTACTGATGACTACGACAGAAAGCTCGTCATCATTGGCGACGGTGCTTGCGGCAAGACCTCTTTGCTGTCAGTCTTTACACTCGGCTACTTTCCAACAGTGAGTCATATATATGCGCAGTCGCACTGACATTACTGATGCTGACACTTGCATAGCGATATGTACCAACCGTTTTCGAGAACTATGTCACCGACTGCAGAGTAGACGGCAAGTCGGTGCAACTGGCACTCTGGGATACCGCTGGTCAAGAAGACTACGAGCGGCTGCGACCACTAGCCTACAGTCAGGCACATGTCATCCTCATAGCATTCTCCGTCTCGAGTCCTGACTCTCTACACAACATCACAACCAAATGGTATACTGCTCGAAACCTCACTTCTGGCGTTTCATGAAAAGCAGAGCTAACTTTAGACGTTGTCCAGGCATCCCGAAGTCCTAGAACGCTGCCCGGGTGTCCCCATCATACTCGTTGGCCTAAAGAAAGATCTTCGCGAAGACCCAGTAGCTCAAGAAGAGATGCGCAAACGGTCCGAGAAGTTCCTCACCCCAGATGAAGGAGAAGAAGTGCGCAAGCGGATCGGGGCCAAAAAGTACCTCGAATGCTCGTCGCTTACTGGCGAGGGTGTAGATGATGTATTTGAAGCGGCGACGCGACAATCTTTGCTGAGCGGGGACCGGAAAGAGAGGAGTGCGTGTTGTGTCATACTATGAGGGAGGAAAACTTCATGTTGTATCTTGGGTCAAGCCATCTTGGAAAATAATTGACATTAGCGAAGGGGTTTGCATTTGGACTGGCGCTTTGGGGCGCGAGACATAGAGGATGAGCTGACGGCCGCAAAATTTGGGTCAATCTGTATGCACTGGTGGAGGGCAGGGATTGCAAAACTGCTTGGGGCCGCGGCAGAGACGAGCGAGTGCAGACAGTATTAAAAGGTGTCGTAGCATGAAGGCGTCGTAGGAGATATCATGGAGACATGCTGAGAGCGCGCTTGACATACGACAATACTTTCTTCGTTTCCTACGCGAGGAATCTCTGTCATGGTGTGCGTGAAGCAAGGTACGAAGCCGCTCGATTCCACTATACGCAACTCTCTCTTGGTCTTCTCAGGTCGACGTTCATAAGTTCATAAGTTCATCAATGGGAGGAGACGAAGGCCTAGCACGCCAAATCAACAATGGTCCTCCACGTGGCGGCGCCTGATGCCACGTGACGGCTTGCTCGCTATGATATACGAGACACCATCGATCTGGCCGTGCCTCAGTCGATCGCCTGATTGTCAATCGTCAAACGCCGCATACAATTGTCTACTTGGACAGTGCGCTGCTCAGGCGTCGGTTCCTGCTGACTCGTGGGTGGACAGATGCCAAATTATTGTTGTCCAAGTGTTCAAGCAAGGCTGTGGTTTGACAGGATGTGCTGGCAAGCAGTTTGCAGAAGTGTGGCGAGCAGCTGCAGGCCGCAAGCATGGCCATGTGGAAGTCTGAGTTGCCAAGTGCAGTGCCTGAAATAATAATAGCCACTACGGAACGGCACTCGATAACTGCTCCCCGACGACATTGATGCTCAGAGCGTTTTCAGAGTGTCAACTACGGTCATAACCACAATAATGTGGGCTCCAACCAAGCACCTCTTGCGTCCGAGCAGCAGCTATTCAGGATGACTCCAATGGAACTTGAATCACGGCAACTCCACAAAGACCAAACATCAATGGTTAGAGGTCGTGCATGTGAAAGTGACTCTACGGGCGTGACTCACTCCGCAGCAAATGCTGCATGATGGCTGCATGGCGCAAGCAAGCAGGCAAGGGCGCAGAGGGTGGAAGACCTTAGACGTACAGTACGGAGTCACGGACCCACCGGCACCTCGCTGGCTTCGCCGGGGCATCGGAATGGTCATGCATGCTGATGCGAAGCGTGTGATTGGATCCGAGTTTCGTAAAGTCAGCGAACTGTGCCGCAAGATGAGACGAGTTCTTTGGAACATTTTTCTGAGCTACTGAAGCGAATTCCAGCCGCGCATTGCCGCATTCATATGTATCTGTCGAGTTGACGTGCAGGCGGAGTTGGTCCGAAGTCCATGTGGACACGAGACATGAAAATCAAAGTCTGGAGCTCTTTTTTTTTTTTTTTTTGCAAGCAAGACTGCAAGATCGAGTGCTCAAGTGCTCCCTTTCCCAAGCTGTGGAGTGAGTGACGAGCTTAAGCAGCGGTCCAGGATATTGACCGCTCGCTAGCGTGGCGCTAAAATTATTACTCGTTCTTTCCTGCGCTCCCTTGACTTCTCTCTTCGATCAACCACAACGCTGCCAGACGAAGCATACCATACCCTTACCAAAGGACACACACAGCGCACATATATCATCACTACTCGTCGAATATGTCTCTCACCTTTTCTGGCTAGACTTACCGCGGAAGGCTGCGACAGCGGTCTTCCACGGTCCAAGTTCAGGGAGACATCGTCGACGAAAGTGCTTCAATCGCTCCAAGCATCGCTTGTTGGAGCTCTGAAGACCATACCACCACACACATTTACAGCTGGTTGCCAGAAGGCGATATACGCGACTCATATACTAAGAGCTTGACTTGCGTGCTTGTCCTGTCTGCCACCTAAGAATTCCTCCCATCCCCACCTGCACCAAAACGAAGACAGAACAGTCAAATCCGAAATCTAATGGCATCCCTGGCTCCCGCGATGACGTCTCGCGCCGCCATTGGTGTGCAGCAAACGCGGACACCAAAGGCCGCTCCAGTTAGACGAATTGGAGGGCTGCCCGCTGAGATCACGACTTCTAGTGACATCGACTCCGACGAGGATGATGAAGACAGCAGTGACGATGACACTGAAGACGACGACGAGGCGGATGTAGTAGCCCTGTCAGTCGCTCAATCAAACGGCGGGAATACCGCCCAAAAGCGCCTGGCAGGGCCTGCAAACGAAGCTATGTACTTGGAACACGATGCCCAGGCAAAGGCCGGCGCGTCCGAAGACTCCGAGGACGACGAGGACGCTTATGCTGGCGTTGAAGACATCAGCGATGATGAGGCCTCAGTCGAGGGGGACAAGAAGAAGAAGAAGAACATCCGACTCGCGGCAGAGCAAGATCTGCGAGCTGAGTTTGAAGGTCTTGAGCAGGAGAAGACTGCCGATGCTATGACCACGGGCATGGACGACATGTTTCTTCAGGATGATGATCCATTTTCGCCACAGCACAACATGTACAGCAACGGCAATCTGCTCGACCGCCTCCACGATCCACTTGATCTGAACCTCGATCCGTACTGTGGCCTGCCTATGGATTCGACCGTCTATCAGGAGATGTCTAACGAGGCAGAGGAGCTGTTCATGGAACGCCGTGGTAGCGAGGATTCCATCAACGGCAGGAAGAAAGTCAGATTTATTGTACCACAGCCTGATGCCACGCTCTCGAGAAGTTCAAGCATTGGCAGTAACGAGGAAGAGCAAGACCCAAATGAGCTGTTTCCAGATCTATTCGATACGCATGACGGCATGGCCAATCCTGGTCTTAACGTTGAAATGTTTCAACATGATTTCAACGATCTTGAGTCCTGCTACGACTTTGAGGGCGACGGCACTCTTGCGCTTGATGACGAGGAAGAGGCACGCGACTCTGAAGATGACGACCAAAGTGACTTCGACGACTGTATGTTCCATCACCGCATTCGTTCACTACATCAAACTGACATGTTTGCAGCCGAGGATGGAGGTGACACGACTGATGAAGAAGACGAAGAGGAGCACATTGCGAGAATGCAAGAGAGGCGTAAAGCCGCCGGGAGGTCTCCACTTCTTGCGCCAACCACTCCAACGCCGAAGAAGACTCCCACCCGCGTAAAGATAGCAACGCCTGCGTCAAACCCGCGGACCGGTAAAGGCCCGCGCATAGGCACGTTCGCCATCGACAAGACCAGGGCCACCATGTCTGTGGACGTGGGCAACAAGATGAAAATCTTGCCACCTACCAAGCCGACAGAGAAGGACCGAGCTTTCTGGGCACGTATGAGATCAGCGAATAGCAGCCGCAGTAGTACGCCGCGCTCTTCTGTTTCGTGTAGCGTCCAGACGCCGGGTCCCTCTTCTATGATGCCACGTCCGCTCACCGCGCAGTCCACGTTGGCGACTATGTTCGATGGCAATCTAGATGTCCTCAATGGCGTAAGTCCGACAGGCTTGGACGAGCTCTTCGGTCTCCCTCCGCGCGCTCAGACATCGTTCACAGAAGCAATGGCCGCTGCGGACAGCGACGAGGAGATGGAAGAGCAGCTCAACATCCACGATTTCATCCAGATGGATGACTCCGACGATGACAGTGACGGCGCTGAGGACTCAGTTCTCGCCTCCCCTATACAGTCCGAGGTGTTCGACCCCTTTCGCCCTGCTTCTTCACATGGTGTCAGCGGTGGCCTCCTGGACCACCTCGAGCAACAGCGTGGCCTCGTCGGCTCCTTCCGCCGCAATCAGAATTTTGCTAAGCACGTCAGCTCGCTGCCATCTAATCCTAATAGGCGCGCAGCTCTTTCCGAGTTAAATGCCCTCCAGAAAGGTCGACGTAGTGCTGGCAACACACCCATCACTCCGGCACGCAAGAATCGCAACAGCCAGGAGCTTACAGGCGCAGGTGTCCGGAAGGCCACAGCCAGTCCGCTTACTGCCCGGCGCCCACGCAGCAGAGGCAACTCCTTGTCAAGCGCCGCCCTGCAGCAGACACTTGGACCTGACCTCGAGATGCGCCAGTAATGATGACCACTATTCTTCAGCATGGATTTTATGGAGCAAGTTTTGTTTGGGACATTGGCGTTTCAGGTGCTTTCGTGAATCGGAACCATTGTTATATTGTATCTTAGCGCGGCGTTGGTTGGAGTTTCTGAGACTCGTCCACAACACCCGCGGAAGATACCCTTTCTGCGATCGTTTCTTAAAAGTAGTGTTAGTATGCATGCGACAGATATGTCGGCATAGAGGGGAAAATGAAGGCAGAGCAGGCGTTCAACGCTGAGGAGATTGTTGGGACTTTGTTAGAGATCGTTCGTGTATGCAGTTAAAGCTTGAACTCAACATTATAATACAAGGTGCTCTCAATTCTGTATGGCTTCTGGTATTCAAAAGATCATCAATGCCCTCCCACAGCATTCGAGCAGTATACTTTTCAGGAAGGCACGCCGCTTTGATGGCGACCTCGGAGGGGAACCAGCCAATCATTCGCCAGTCACCAGCGCATTACTAACCTCACTTTCACCTCTATCAACCAACCTGTCCTCCAGCACAAACATAGCCATATCTTCATGGCCTCGATATGTGAATCTGCGCCATGTGCGCGACTGCTACGAACCTCGTGTCGACGAGCGAGTCATTCGAGCCCGCAGCTCCGAAGCATCCACACGCCCGCACCATTATTCCTAGACTTCCTTGCGCCTTCTTGGGGAGCTCCGAACCGGCCTAGAACTCGATCGCAGCCCTTCAAAGTATATGCATCACAAACAGAACCTCCCCTTCGAAGATGGCTCTCGACCACAGCTCCACGTCAAGCAAGAGCTATTCGCAACCCTAAGAAAGATGACGAAGGCAACGACATGATCATCAACATCACACCCCGCGCCGCGCATCGTCTCCAAACAATTGCAGAAACAGACAAGAATCCCGACCTCGCATTACGGGTCTCAGTGGAATCTGGAGGTTGCCATGGCTTCCAGTACCTGATGTCGCTCACGAGTACGAAGGATACAGATCCGGAAGAGGACATTTTGTTCGAGAATGAGACGGCTGCGAGGGAGACGGGGGAGGGAGCGTATAAGGCGAAGGTGGTTATGGATGAGCCGAGCTTGGAGCTGTTGAATGGGAGTAGTGTTGATTATACGATGGAGTTGATTGGGAGTCAGTTTAAGGTGACGGGGATTCCGGGGGCGAAGAGTAGTTGTGGTTGCGGGACGAGCTTTGATATTGCTTGATAATAGCTGCGGTGAGAGCAGTAGAAAGTATGAACGGTCTAGTGCATGTGGAGGTGCAGCTACTCGCTCTGTCGCAGCTTTTCCGACATGGACCCAACTCGTGCCGATAATAACCTATAAGGCTGTTGCGATCGCTGGTCATCATTTTGTGACAAACTCCACTTGATCCCGGTTGATGGGAAGAGATTACGGCCTTACGTGCTGCTGGTACAAACGGGACATGTGGATCTGCCAAAAGAGTGAACGAAGTGTGCAGACGGGCAGAGGGGACACAAAAATATGCATCCACTTTCTGAGAAGCTCACAAGCGCATGGCTGCCGAAAAGGATTCTGCTCAAGCATTCTTGCTTGCCTGTCTGAACGATCTGCCCAGTGACCTCGTTCTCTCATGACCATGCACAGTTCGAAAGCGCGCCTCTTCGATGCATGGCATTAGCCCACGTTCGACCTCCTAGAGTGAGTCCGATCATTTTCCTGCCGGATCATAGCTTAAAGTCAAAGTTCACCTTTTCCCATCCACCACTCTCAGGCGAAGGTGTTTTGGCCGCAAGTCTCTGCGCCAATTCTCCTTTCGGACCATTAGCTCGCTCGGTGCACAGCTCATAGACCGTTGCCACATTGAACAGCGCCCCAGCAAAACCCGGCGAAGCCTCAATGATATTCTCAAACGTCTGTCGCGCCTGGTCGATATCGCCAGTGTACAGCAATAAGACCGCCAAATTATTCGCAGCCAATGCACTTTCTGGCTTCTTTACCAATGCACGCCAAGTTTCCTCTGCTGTCCTGTAATCGCCCTGGGCGGCCTCCAGCAGCGCGGCCAAAGCACTTTTCCTGGCACCTTGAAGCCTCGCTACGGATTGCTGAGCCCCTGATACATCTCCAACCCGGACCCGGAGGAGTGCCTTTCGATATGCGATCTCGTCTGCGGCAACGTCCGTGAGAGTGTCAAGATGGCGGTTAGCCGTCTCGAGCTCCCCCATCTCCACAAGTGCATCGGCTACTCGGAGACCCAAATCCTGCAGTCGCGTTTCCCAGATCTGAATCTCTGAGGCATCATTATCTCCTTGAGCTTGCTTTAAGTTGGACCTGACTTCGGCGGCCAACACGTACAACGCCATCACGCCTCGCCGTCCTCCATCTGCGGCACCGATAGACTGCATCCGCACGAGTATTAATCTGAGTTCCCACGGTATCAATGGCACAAGGTCTTTGGCTCCGGGCAGGTTGCGTGCCAGTATTTCCGTCAAGGGTACGGCTTCCTGGACGGCGATGTCGGGTCGTGAAATCAAGATCAGGCATGCCAGGCGAGTGTATAGGAGGTGCAAGATCGTCTGAGCATCAGCTGGATCACACTTTAGCAGGGAGCGTGTAGCTGCGTCTGCTGCTCGGCGGAAGTGGCCAGCTTGTAGGAGGTCGGGCAGGGGAGTGTCCAAGGGCGGTTTCTGTGGCGAATTCAAAAAAGCCGGATGAATCTCATCAGTGGGAAGTGGATGATAAATTTGTGAGTTCTGCAGGAATTTGAGGTCTACATTTGCTTGAGGCCGGCGCTCAACCACAGCTGGCTCTGGGAGTGGAGACTGTCGTGGCTGATCTGCAATACTGGCAGCTGGCGCGGGAGACGAGACTGAGGAGGGAGGCTCAGACAGAGGACTGGAGAATCTCAGCTCACAATACCTATTGCGGAAGGCACGATCTTACTCGTCTATGGGTGCATCGAGCGGTCCTTTGGTCGTCCGCCGGACCATGGGATGTGAGATGTTGCGGCCATGTCGTCGCACGCTTCCTGGAGGCGATGTCGACGCAGACATTGTCAACCCTTTTTGTAAATCATGAGCTTCAACGGCATGACTTTCAGTATGGTATTGTTCACCAAATACCCTGGAAGGACATGTGACAGGCGCTAGCCGAACCTGGCCTCCGAGCTCGGTGAGACATAATGTGGGGAAGAAATTTAGCTTCTACATCGCCTCCAAGTGCCTCTCGGTCGGTCGGCTGGAATCTGGGATTGGCGTTCTTGGGAGTCACTCTTGTGACTGCGCTGCACAGGCATTCACTCACCGCCCGCGTCGTAGTTCAGGAGGAAGTCCTGTCATTGACTCGACACCAAGCCATTGAGGATCGACCAAGATGTTGACAGCACCCAAGAAAGCGGCGCAATGCCTGGCGCCCAAATCACGAGCCCTCACTTCCACCACAACACGAGCAGCAGTCTCGCCATACCGAAGATCACAGCTTGCGCAGCAGACCACACCGGCGAGACGAAGAGTGTCAGACTCCGCTGCACGACAAGCTCAGGCGGCGCCTGCTGCAGCACCGCAACGAGCTGTCCCGAGTCCAGCATTCAACCGCGACGATGCAGCGAGGGTGGCGCGTGATGTGCAGCCATTGCAGCCATTCAGGCAACCCGAGATGGATCACAGCTTCGTGGGGATGAAGGGAGGCGAGATCTTCAAGGAGATGATGTTGAGACATAGCGTCAAGCACATTTGTAGGTCAATGGGAAAGGCGGCGTCGAGTGAGTCACATGGCTGATGATCACTTCTAGTTGGCTACCCTGGCGGTGCCATTCTGCCCGTGTTCGATGCGATTTACAATAGCAAAGAGTTCGACTTCATTCTTCCCAGACATGAGCAAGGAGCAGGTCATATGGCGGAGGGTTATGCTCGCGCCTCAGGCAAGCCAGGTGTTGTTCTGGTGACCTCTGGACCTGGAGCGACGAACGTTATCACTCCGATGCAAGATGCGCTGATGGATGGCACACCGATGGTCGTGTTCTGTGGTCAGGTCGTGACATCAGCCATTGGCTCGGACGCCTTTCAGGAGGCGGACACTGTTGGAATTTCAAGAGCGTGCACGAAATGGAACGTAATGGTCAAGAACATTGCAGAGCTGCCGAGACGGATTAACGAGGCTTTCGAGATTGCGACCTCTGGCAGGCCAGGTCCTGTCCTTGTCGACCTGCCGAAGGATGTGACTGCCGGCACTCTGACACGACCAATCCCGATGACCTCGACTCTTCCTCACCACCCTTCTGCCGCGACCTTGGCCGCTCGCGAGCTGAGGCAAAGGCAATTGGAGAGTACCATTCAGCGCGTGGCTGAACTGGTCAACGTCGCGAAGAAACCTGTTGTCTACGCTGGTCAGGGTGTTCTTGGCCACCCAGACGGCCCCAAGTTCCTCAAGGAGCTGTCGGATAAAGCCCAGATTCCCGTGACGACTACGCTCCAAGGTCTCGGCGGCTTCGATGAGCTAGACCCGAAGTCCCTGCACATGCTCGGCATGCACGGTTCGGCATACGCCAACATGGCCATGCAGGAGGCCGACCTGATTATCGCTCTTGGAGCCCGCTTCGACGACCGCATCACCGGACGTGTCTCTGGCTTTGCCCCCGCTGCGCGCAGGGCCGCAGATGAGAAACGCGGCGGCATTGTCCATTTTGACATCATGCCCAAGAATATCAACAAGGTTGTGCAAGCGACCGAGGCTGTCGAGGGAGACGTCACTGAAAATCTGGGTCTTTTGTTGCCACACGTTGAGTCGCGGACCCAAGAGCAGAGAAAGGAGTGGTTCGATCAGATCGCAGCATGGAAGGAACGCTTTCCGTGGGCATACGAGAAGGAGCACCATCCGGATGCTCTCATCAAGCCCCAGACTGTCATTACAATGCTTTCAGATCTCACAGCTGACCGCAAAGAAGACACAATCATTACAACCGGCGTGGGCCAGCATCAAATGTGGGCCGCTCAACACTACAGGTGGAGATCGCCGCGCACGATGATCACTTCGGGTGGTCTTGGCACAATGGGTTTCGGTCTCCCCTCAGCAATTGGTGCTAAGGTTGCCTCGCCAGAGAAGTTGGTCATTGACATTGATGGTGATGCATCTTTCCTTATGACCCAGACCGAGCTCGCCACTGCGGCAGAGTTCAATATCGGTTGCAAAGTCATCATCCTGAACAACGAGGAGCAGGGCATGGTCACACAATGGCAGTCTCTGTTCTTTAATGACAGATTTGCTCACACCCATCAACGGAATCCGGACTTTGTGAAGCTGGCCGAGGCACAACACGTTCAAGCTAGGCGGACAAGGTATATCAAGGACTTGGAGAACGATTTGAAGTGGTTGATCAATGAGTCTGGCGACGGCCCAGCTCTCTTGGAAGTGGTGAGTCATAAATTGCTGCTACTTTCCAGGCCATTCTTGTGCTAATTTTTCGTTAGGTTGTGGACCAAAAAGTCCCAGTCCTTCCCATGGTGCCGGGTGGAAGCGCCCTTCACGAATTCTTGGTCTACGACGAGAAGAAGGAGCGGGAGCGGAGAGAGCAAACAAGGCGCAGGTCCGGCAGGTAAAATAGGCATCTGGTCCGGTTGTTCAATTGAGCTTTTGCACGGCGTTGATGGTGCACGACATTCGAGGTTCTGCACAGGCGGCTCGATCACTATGGATTGCCGCTCGTGAAAAGTATGGGCACTGCTGAAGGCGTACGTACATACCCAAAATCTGTACCAATAATAAAATCAAGATGAGTCGCGTAAAGCAATGTCTTTGCTGGAGTACGCAGAGGATACATGACCTTGCAGGTGCCCCAGGTCTCACCACGATGCAGTTTGAACCGTGAGTACTGTTCCAGAATCACCCATGCAGCCACATCTTATCGAGCCAGTAGATCTCGCGTAGGGCTTCACCGCTTTGGCGGTGTTCTTAGATTACAGTACCACGCGCATTCCCAAACCGGTGCCGCGAGATCTACAAACAAACATGTAAATGTGGGATCATGGATCATTCTCATGCAATGTTCCCTTCCACGTGTTTGCAATCTGTGGCCCCTGTGGCTCGCTCAAACAAGCGCGTTGCAGCAAGCAAGTCTGCAATCTTGCAGCTTGGGCTGCAAGATTGGCGGACGGCGCGAGAGGTGAAGTCGGAATCAAGGCCGTTCAATGTATGGTTCTTGACTATCTGATCTCGCAGTGTGCTAACGGGGGTCTAATCCGTGGGAGACACTGCCGAAACCCTATCTATGAAGACTCCGCGGTTGGCACGAGCCGACCGGGATGTCTTCCGGGTCCGTGTTCGCTTTGTTTCAACTTCCAAGACCTTCTTGAAGTCCTGATGTGTTGTCTCATCCCTATGCACGAACGATTCCCGTTGCACACATGATCTCAACCATCCAGAACCTTCTGCGTTTAGCGGTCAAGATCTTCTGCGTTTGTGTACTACAAGCGGCTGGCCTGCATGTTTATCAGTCTGCAGCCTGGAGCTGTATTCGTGACCCGTGGCCACGGATCCTGGTAGCGCTACTATCGGCTCAAGCAGTGACAGGGGGCTGCGGACGCACCTCTACGTACCGCGTGTCCGCATCCTTGCCAGCCTCGTAGCACCGCGGCGTCTGGCTGGACGGTGTTGTTCGGATGTTCTAGTAGACGCCTAAGGCCTTGAATACTTCATAATCCACGGTCCTATAGATCACTTAATATAGTAGTCTTAGCAGCTCCGAAAATAATCCACGTCCTTAAATACTTTATCTATAGTCTTTATCTATATTTAATACTATAGGCTTACTACTTACTTATTACTTGCTAGTTATAGTAGTAATTATCTATTTATATAATAATCTATCTGTCTACGCTAATTTAGCGTATTTTATCTAATATCTATACTCTTTGCAAGGTTTCAAAGATATTAAATTGCATAAAATCTTAGCTTCTATAGTAATAGTAAATAAAGGCTAGTATAAAGAAAATAGTATTTCTAATAGTAGTAGTTTTAAGTCTAAAATTAAAGATGTTATTAAGAATATGCTAGACAATAAGATATATTAGCAATTATAGAAGAGTTAGATAATAATACTAAGGAGCTAGAGCTAGAGTAGCTAGTATACTAGCCTTCTAGTATATCTACTTTATTACTATTACTAATAAGAGGTATAAAGTAAGTATAAGAGATCTTAGTAACTAGATATAAGCGCAATTATTAATCTACTATATGCCTTATAAGAGAGATATTAGTTATGCTTATTATAAAGCTTTAAGAGTATAGCCTTACTAATAGTAAGCTAATATTATAAGCAAATAACATATATACTAAGATTTACTATAGTATTTAAGAAGTTCGATAGAGAAGAAAGGCTACTTCTAGTAAAAATCTAAAGAAAATTTAGTAGATACTAAGCTTATATAGGCTATAAGCTAGTATATTAATATCTAAGAGCTTATCTTTTATATTACTTCTCTCTTATCTCTTCTTTTCTCTTTTATAGAATAGTATCTAGCTATTCTCGCTAGGTCCTAGAATAGTCCTCTTACTTATTATAGGTTATATATTATATATTGCCTTACTTTCTATTAGTAAAGTATTTCTTTATTATTATTTAGTTAGTATTTATTACTCTTCTTTAGTTACTTTATACTCTCTACTAAGTTTGTATTAGAGGCTATCTTTTATCTTTATAGTCTACTTTACTTCTTCTTTATTCTATTAGTTCTTTCTTTACTTTACGCTTCTAGATATCTATAAAGAGCTACCTTCTATCTTCTTTTTTTCTCTTTTCTTTTCTTCTATAATAATAATAGTAAGTCTAAAGACTACTCTACTCTCTCTCTTTAGGCTTAATTCTTCTTATTCTACGCTTTAGGCTATACTAACTAGAGTTAGATATTAGCTTCTATCTACTATACTATCTATACTAACTCTAGTATAGACTACTACTCTTAAACTATAAGTCTCTAAGAACTATTATTAGGCTCTACTAACTTTAGTAGTCTTTTTAATCTTACTTATATAAGTACTATATCTAGACTAAGATAAACTATAATACTCTAGTTATATGTTATATACTTTAATTAAAAATGCTACTAAGTAATTATAGCCTAAAAATAGTATATATTACTTACTTTGCCTAGACTTCTACTAATAATACTAGCTAGTATATAGCTCTCTCTAGCTATTTTTGTTAGCTAATAGCTATTTTAGTTTAGTTGTCTACTAGAACCTTAAGAAGATTCTTAAAGTCTAGAAGTTCTTAAAGGATATCTCTACTATCTTACTCTCTATATATATTTTCTCTTACTCTAGTCTCTTTTGTCTGCTACTATTATTCTAATACTTTAGTCTTTAATATTACTAATAGTATCTCTATTACTATAACTTAGTAGAAATAGTTATAGGTTATTATTAATAACTAACTAGTAGAGTATATATACCTTTATATATAATAGCCTAAAGAGGTAAGCATTAGTAGCTTCTTTAGATAAGTAGTAATAAGAAGGAAGTGCTAAGTAGTTCTAATTAATAATAAGAGTTTAATAATAGTTAATTCTAATTAGTTAATTACTAATATAAGTTAAATATAGTATAAACAAGTCTACTCTATATCTCTATATATAATTTCTTCCTGCTTCTCTATAGTATACTCGACTATTTAACTATTCAACTAGTTAATTAGTTAGTTAGTTGCTAAGCTTGTTTATATGTTTAACTACTAAGCTTTATCTATAGTTAGGCATATAACTTGCCTATATAATGTCTTCTCTCTCTAGTATTAATAATTAGTGCTATATGCTTTATAATCTAAGCTTATATATGCCTACTAGATTCTCTTTCTTAATTTAAAATACTACTCTCTCTTCTAGCAAGTTTGTTCTAAACTTCCTAGTAAGTACTATCTATCTAATATAGTAGCTATTCTACTAACCTGCTAAGAGCGCTACAATTATTAATTCTAACTTATTAAATCTAGAGGAAAAGAGATGCTATTGCCTTACTTATCTTACTAGAATGCTACTTCTTCTAAGAATAGTTCTAAGCCTTACTATATTATAGATGTTTAGTTTATAAGTTGTTTTAGATATGTTTTTTAAGAATATAGCGGCTATAATATCTTAGTAATATAGACTAAATAGAAGCGCCTATATAGTAAGCGTAAGTACTTAAAATAGAAATTAGAGTTAGTAGAAGAGAAGATAACTAAGGCTATAGCTTATATATACTATCTCTATAAATAGCTCTAAGTTGCTAAGAAGAAGAAGAAGAAGGCTATAAGCAAGAAATTTCTTAACTTATAGCAGGATACTATTTCTTCTATATCTACTAAGGCTCTGCCTAAGTTCCTTCTATATAAAGAGAAGAGTCCTACTTCTTATAATAATATCTTCTAGCTTTCTCTTAGCGACTAGACAGACTTGTCCTTTCTTCTAGATAATTCTTTCTAGTCTCTTCTTATAGCTTCTCTAGAGAGTACTATAATAGTAGTAGCTAGTAGCTATTTTCTATAAGGAAATTTATAATTATTAGTTTATTATCTTTTATTAGCTTATAGTCTCTTTTACTAATATTTTTCTAGTTTGTTTTCTAGGTCTAGATTTAACTTTCTTTTTAGAATTCTTGGATTTTTTCCTAGTAGTTAGTTATATAACTTTTTAGTTCCTAGGTATTTTCTAAATCTAGATACTAATTATTCTTATAATCTAGGATCTTTTTAACTTTATGTTTAGTTTCTTCTTAAGACTTATAATAAAATGTCTCTTATAAGAGTATATCTAGGTCCGCTAGTTCTAGAAGTAATATATAGAAAACTAGATGTATCTTTGCGTCTAGTAGAAGCGCTAGCCTATAGTTTATAAATCCTTTAGCCTTCTTAATTAAATATAGTCTAATCTTCTTATAGTCTAGTTTCTTTATTAGTTATTATATTTTTAGGTTTTTAGTATTAAGATACATATTATCTCTCTCTTTTAGCTAAGGTACTATTCTTAATTCCTAGCTTTAAAGCCTATTCTAATCTCTCTAGATTAGCTTTCTTACTTTATTATACAATTATTAGAGATTACTCGCCTAGACTATTATAGCCTAAGTAGCCTTATAGTAGTATTTAGGTCTAATAATATTTAGATTCATTTTAAAGTTTAGAAAGAATAGTAATCTGCCTATTATTATAGAGTCTATATTTTTAATTGCTAGCTAGGCTATTAGTAGTAAGGTTATCTAGTTGCTTATTATCTTATTAACATAGTATTATAAGTATATCTTAAGTATCTAATTTACTCTTTTTATCTACCTATCTATTTATAGATAAAATGCTATTAATAACTTCTACTTTATTTCTAGAAGTATAAGAAGTATCTTCTAATATCTTAATATAAAGAGCTTATTCCTATTAGTAATATGCGTTTTTTGCGTTCTATAGTATCTATCTAGCCTATTAAGTACTAGGTTATTACAGATTAAACTAATATATAACGCTAACTAATTAACCTAAGGTATATATAGTGCTATAGATTAAGGAATATTCTACTATAGCTTACTTACAATAATTTTACTACTTATAGTAATTCTACTAAGAGTACTAAAAGCATATGAAGTAGTAGTAGCAGGCTATATAGTATAAATACTCGCTATATATATAGGAACTTAGAATAGACTCTATTTAGACTATATTTAACTTATGTTAGTAATTAACTAATTAGAATTAACTATTATTAAACTCTTATTGTTTATTAGAACTAATTAGTACTTCTTCCTCTTTATATACTTATCTAAAGAATACTACCTACGCTAATCTTTTAGAGTTAACTATATATATACCTAGATATTTAGTACATATTACTCTACTAGTTAGTTATTAATACTTTAAACACTCTTAAGTATAAGTACTATATTAAGGAACGCTTTAGAAACTCTAGCCTTAAGTAAAGCTAGAGAATTAATATAAGTAAGGACTATAGAAGAAGACTATACTATAAAGGTTACTAAATCTAACCTCTACTATAGAGACTAAACTAAACTTAAGAACTAGCTTAACTAAATATATTTGTACTTTATGTTTAATAATATTACGCAGAATAAAACCTTGTTTGCTACTACCTATATATTTAGTAACGCTTAGAGATAGATTAAACCTTACATTTCGAAATACCTTAGAGATAATACTAATAGTAAAGAGATTTTTAGAAACTTTAATATCTTTAGGACTAAGATTTAGAAGATCTAAAGAATCTATAATAATAATAAGGAAGTTTTAACTAGAGTTATCTAATATCTAACCTAGAAGTTATTAGCTTCTAATTATATAGCTAAGTTTAGATAATATGCTTAGGTTATAGAGTAGAATAATAATACCTTAATAGTTATGTTCTAATAGAGCCTAAAGAATAATATTAAAGATAAACTTATGCGCGATAGAGTAGCAAATAATAACCTAGACTAAATAGTAGAGAGCGCAATCTAGATTAATAATATGTTATATAAGTAAGTAATAGAAAGACGCTATAAATGTAAAAGTAGAAGATATAGCTTTATATCTACTAGCTAGACTATAGGAACATACAATTAAGATAATAACTATAATACTATAGACTAGGAAGCAAATAACATATAATAACTTAATAATAGAAGACCTAAGAGAAAGAGACTCTAAGGCAGAAAGACTAGAATAAGATGCTATATGTGTTTAAAAATAGAATATATAGCGTAGAACTATAAGTTAAAGAATAAAGTACCCTAATAATAGTTTAATTTAATAGAGCGAATTTAGGAATTTAATATAATTCTTAGAACCTCTAATAATAAGAAGCCTTAGAGAGGATACTATAAAGAACTAGAGAAGCATAATTCGCTTATAAGTAGTTATAAGGTTTAGCTTAATAAATACTATATAAGAGACAACTAGACTAAGGACTCTACTATAGAGTAGAAGAAACTAGTAAGCAGAGCTATCTAGAAGCTAGATACAACTCTTAGCTAGGTAATACCTATAGCTTTAGAATACAAATTTGGATCTATAGAATATATAGATAATAACTCTAATAACCTAGAGGTTATACTAGAATAGGAGATTATAATAGAAGTAGCCTACAATAATATAAGTAAAGAGAGTAAAGAAGAAAGGATAGAGGAGCCTTTATACTATAACTTAAAGTCTAAAGAGGATTAAGAACCTATATAACTATCTATAATATAGAGCAAAATATTACAAATATATAAAGTAGAAGATTAGTTAGGATACTATAATAATAACTGCCTAAAACATCTTAACAAGAAATAACAAGTATAATAGCTACTATAACCTAGAGTACTAGAGTAGGTCTATATTTATAGAGACTAGAAATATAAAATCTAATAGACTAAGGTTATAAGAGATATTAATAATATAGTTAACACGCTTCTATATATCTATAACGCATCTATTAAAGTTGCGGAGATAGCTAAAAACCTTATAAAGAACTAGGAGAGTCTCTACTATAAGGGAGAAATATAAGAGAAGAATATTACTAATCTAGTATAACAAACTAGAGAGTACCTAAGATAGAACTAACTATATATAGAAGAAGTTAATATTATTAAGGAATAAGATAATAGTATAATAGAAGCTAGAGATAGTAAGGAAGATAATATGTCTAATAAAGAATAGGAAGGCAATAATAATATAAATAAAACTAAACTAGTTAAGTTTATAATATTAGGACATATAGAAGCTATAAGTATATTTGTTATAATTACTAGAAGATATAAAGAAATATTCCTAATATAAGGATAAAAGCGCTATCTATATCTAGGATAATTCGACCTCTTAATTAAGTAGCTTTAAAGAATGTTCTAGAAGTATTAATTAGTAGATAGAAAAGAAGTAAGCTTTAGATAACATATATAAGATATACTACTAATTAGAAGCTACTTCTAGAGAGATAGGAGTTATATTACTCTAGAAGGCCTATATATTACAAAAGGAATAAAAGACTAAGTCTAAGTCCTATAAGCATAATTCTAGGTAATATAAGCAATTTAGGTTCTTAAATATACAGAGTAATAAGAAGCTCTAATAGGAAGTTATAAGGAGAGGCAAGAAGTAATATACTACTAAAGCTAGGTTAAAAGACAAGTAAAAAGAAAGATGCTTAAGTACTAAGTAAGTTAGCTCCTTATATAAGAATAATAGAGAGAGCTTAAATAATAATAACAACCTATAAAGATTTATAGAGAATAAACCTAAGCATAACATAGAAATGCTTTACTATTCAATTTAGAAAACAAGTTAACTTAGTTAATATAAGTAGTTAGTATAAGTATAATAATATTTATAAGGCTTAGAAGAACAATTCTAGTAATAACGCACATTTTAGAAAGATAGGAGTCTTTAGAACTAAAAGTATTATAAATAGAACACCTATAATAGTAATAACTAATAGCGGAGCTAGTAGTAGCTTTATATTAAGAGACTATATTTAAAGGAACGCAATTATAACACGCTAGAAACTAGATAGATATAAGGTAATTATAGTAAATAGATTATGCTTGCCTAACGTAAATAGAGAGATAGTACCTCTATTATATATTACTTAAGGGTATTATAAGAAGATTATCTTAGATATAATGCTAATAGCTAGATATAATATTATACTAGGCAACCCTTAGTTAAGAAGATATAACCTAGCTATTAACTAGAGGATAGAAGTACTTAAATTTAATTAATATATATGCAAACATATTATAAACTCTATATATTAATAGTAGATAATAGTAGATAAGTAGAAGAAACCTTATAAGATATGTACCTTAGCAAATAGTAGTCTTTAATAATAAAGCGCAAACTAGATAGATACTAGAGAGAGTCTACTAGATTATAAAGACGTTATAGTATATAGTAAAATTATAGTACCTAGAATTCTAGAAGAGTATAAGAAGTTTGCGCCTCTCTTTAAAGAAGAAATAGAATTAGTAGCCTTACTAAAATATTAGGCGTAGAACTATAAGATCTAACTTTAGCCTAGAAAAGTACTACCCTTTAGACTACTCTATACTAAGTTAGGCAAAGAATTAGAAGCTAAATAAGAATAGATAAAGAAAAATAAAGTAAAAGAATATATCTATAAATTAGAATCCTTAGTAGTATTACTAATAATGTTTGTACTAAAGAAGAATAACAAACTATAATATGTATAGGACTATTAGAAGCTTAATAACATTATAA
>ML995936.1:0-60531 GCA_010093825.1 Teratosphaeria nubilosa
CCCCCCCCATCAATCCCGATACTTCCACAAACAGTACTCAAGCTGCCTCATCGCCCCTCGCAGACTACACATATGATCCTCCATAGAACAAACCAGCCTCAACCTCTCGCACTCCCGCACACACGACGCCTCAAAATCCCCCATGTCAAGAAGCATCGGCTTCGCCCCCGCCCCGCCACAACAGCAGAGATCCGCGGCGATCTGGAACGAAAGCATGCTGGACGCTTGCGCGTGACAGCGGACTTGCTGCACGGTGTCGATTATCTCGCTGTCGGTCGCGGACAAGTGCGGGATGTGGCAGCCGTCTTGCAGCAGGAGCGTGACGTTTTGTAAGCGGGTGGGTTTGATGGTTCGGCTGATGAGCTTCTGGAAGGCGGTCATGTCTGCTAGACGGGCGTGCTCGTTGCGGTAGCTGGTCCAGGTGAAGGTGAAGCGGTTTGAGCTGTAGAATATGGGGAGGGTCTGGGGTTGCTCTGGTTGGTTAGGTAGGTGCTTTGTATGTCTTCCTGGGTTTTGGGGGTCAGGGCTCACACGAACCTCGGCGCGGATTGCTTTGCAGGTCGCGGTCAGGGCGAGGGAGGTGAGGATGGCGGGGGTTGGTCGGTGTTTGAGTCTGAGGACGTTTGTACGTGCTTGACGGAACCATTTTTTCTTGTGTAGGCGACGGGATTCTTTGCTGTCGGAGTAGATGCGGTATAGATCTTGGGTTCGCATGATCTTGAAGGGCTCGTCGTGTTGCAGGATCAGGCTGTAGATGATGTTGCGCAGCTCGGGCGGCAGCCTGAGAAGGAGGGAGTCCGTCATGGTGATGAGGCTGTTGTGGTCATGCCGTCAAGGCTGTCTATTTTGGTCTTCGCATGCGGGTGTCAATGTTGCTGCGTAGTGTTAAATTGTATGGAGGTGGTGCAAGTGATTCGATCCAAAGGCAAAACCATGCGGCTGTTACCCTGAGGCGGAAGATTCCGGCTCCCACTAGCGCGTCATCACATGCTCGACTGAAAAAGTCGCAGCTCCTTGATCTGATCTGGCGCCACCCACCGTGCATCCAGCTCACTCGAGGACAGCGACAGTTTCTAAGATATTCGCAACCAAAATGTACTACTCCCATCCCCTTGAAATCTCAGTATTGACCTCACCTCTTGCCAGCGCGGACCTCATCCAGCCTCTCTACTTCGCGCAGCACAACCAAATTGGCAAAAGCACCCAACAAGTCATCGCCGTCCTCCTGGTATGATGAAATACCATGCTACCTTCCAGAAGCTTCTTCACTGTTCTCCGCCAACACACCCGATAAGGCAAATGCTCACCATACTCTTCATCTGTCCTTTTTGTACCTTTGCGAGAACGTAAACGAATAGTAGCCCTTCCCATCGATCTGTCACTCGTCTCCTAACCTTGCTTGTAACTTCACGGCTTTTCTTCTGGAAGAGCAGCCTTTATTGCGTCATTTCGTGAACAGGTGCTCTCTCTTCGATTCTAGCAGCTAGGCTTGTACACTCAAAACACTTGACATGTCGTGACGCACCTGCATACTCTCTCACTCTAGCCATGCTGAGAGGCTATCCTAGCTTGTAAACAACCACACCAACGCCTCGCTGAAACACTCGCTGTCAATCATAATCTCGATCTTGGCTTCGCCTCTCACCTGAAAGTCTACCACCCACACCTCCCACGAATCAAGCTCACGAGAACTTCCACCTGTTCCCGCAATTGACACATTCGCAGAAAGTCGTCATCGGCTCATCAGCGGAACGTGTCTGGGCTTGCGAGTAGGCGACCTTGCTCTGCTTGCACTTGCCGCAGGTCATGCTGTGATACCCGTTAGCATACATTTTGCCGAACGCAAAGAAGACCTCATACCGCAAACGCTGGAGCCAGTGTGGACTCGCAGGAGTGCGATATGAGGTCTTTGCAGGTGTCTGACAGTAGGTAACGTCAAAGGATATACGTACGTCGTGCTAATAGCCCTCTCCTCCTGCGCGGTCATGGCTACACGCATGTTCTCCTCCTGCAGCTTCTCCTCCTCCTTCCTCTTTTCCGGATGCTTCAGCTCGTCATCCGTCATCTTGACAAACTTGCCTGGCGGGATCTTTCCGGAAAAGACATCCCTCCTCAGATCCACGTTCGGCTTGAGCTTGAGATTGAGGAAGAGTGAGCGCATCTTCTCCTTGTATGCCATACTTGTCTCGTGCTTGTGGTCATCAAACGCGGCAACCTCGACGCGCCGGGCAACGGCCAGGATATCCTCCGGAGCCTCGTCCGACATGAAGGCCAGGCCGTTGTAGAGCAGCTCGATGCAGCCATCTCGACCTTGATCGCCCGAGACTTTGCAATTGATCTGGTCGGCCTTTGCGCTCCTCTTCTCCGGTGCGACGTTCGACTTGCGCTTGCTATTCTCCGTCTTCACGCCTTCCATCTTACCGCCCGGCGCAGGCGAAGATGTGCCCGGTTTCGCGCCCTTCGCCACCCTGGCAGCCGGCGCGGGCGAACCCGTCTTCGCCTTTTTGCTCTTGTTGACGTCCTGCTTCCACTTGTTGATCAGGGCGCCCGACATTTGTGCGACCTTGGGGTCCTTGTGCTGGCGGAGTTTGTTGACGGCGACGCCGATTTTGGACTGGCGGAGCAAGTCTTCGGTGGCGGTGAACTTTTGCAAGGGAGAGAGCAGCTGGAGCAGGTTGGAGGAGGATTCGTCGGAGGCCTTGATGAGCTGGCGCCCGAGTTCGGTGAGCTGTTTCGCATCCATCGTGTCAGGCATGTTGAGATGGCGAGAGACGGCCCAAGAAGGAAGGTCGCAGCGCAGTCGCAGAGGTGTTGCCAAAAGATTCCGCGAGCCAACAAAGCGAATGTTTGTTAATACCTTAATCAATCGCATGTGTTGGCTGACTGAGGTGTTCATGTAAATGTAGGCTGTTGAAGCCGCGCCCCGCACAGACCAGCACGCGACGCGGCTTTCGGCAAAGGCGTTTGCGACGCCGACGGCCGAACCCTCCTTTGCCGCCACAACAATAAACATGAACAACGCGGAAAGAGCCATAATCACCCAGAGACTCACCCGAGCAATCTTCCGGGAAAGAGCAGGCCCGTCGAGATGCTCCCTCCTCCATTATGACAGCCGCAGCAGCAAATCCGCCGTGAGCCATTATGGCCGGCATCCACTCGCAATCGCACCTTCCCAGACGACCAGCTTCAGCACCTCCCCCTGTCTCCACGCAAAGAAAGGCGCCAAGCAAGCACGTGAGGAGAAACAATCACCCGCCTCAGGCAACCGCTCCACCGCCTCCGACGACCCGTTCGACTTCTCGGCCCTAGAAGCGGACATCGCATCGGCCATCGAGCACCTCAAAACCGACCTCTCCAAGCTCCGAGCAGGCGGCCGCTTCAACTCGGAAGTGCTGGAGAATCTGCGCGTGCAGCCGGAAAAGGGCAGTAATCAGACGGTGAAATTGAATGACCTGGCCCAAGTCGTGCCCAAAGGACGGACGGTGCAGATCTTGGTTGGGGAGAAAGAGGTACATGCCCTACGTGCACCCACCTCAAACACATCACGATACTGATATGTTGAGTCTAGCACCTCAAACCAATCTCCTCCGCCATCCAGTCCTCCAGCCTGTCCCTCACTCCTCAACCCGATCCCACAGGCGCCAACCCCCTGCTCCTGATCATCAGCATCCCCCCTCCCACCGCGGAATCGCGAAAGGCGGCTGTCAATGAAGTGAGCAAGGCGGGTGAAAAGGCAGGCACGAGTGTGCGGGACGCGAGGGGGAAGCAGCATAAGAAGTTACGGGCGCTGCAGTTGGGGAAGACGGCGAGGCCGGATGATTTGAAGAAGGCGGGCGTGCAGATGGAGAAGGTGGTTGAGAGGGGCGCGGCGGAGGTGAAGAAGATTGTCGACGGGGCGAAAAAGATGTTGGAGAGTGGTTGAGTACAATATCATCTCACGCTCTACTGATACTCAAGCTCCTGCTCCTCTGATTGCTTGAGGTTTGACTGTGCTGTTACCCTTGGACGATCATGGTATCGACCCCGAAACGACATCCCCTCGACTTACTACTGCTCAACAAGTCGTGAGCACTAGAACGATCTCGTCTCATGCTCTCATCACCTCATCACATCAATCTTTTTTCGCCAACCCAATGCAGGTCCTCGTATCCGTCATCATTGTCATCGGGTATCGTCACTCATCATCTCGACCCCTTTACAGTCATCGCATCGTCATAACCACCAGTCCAGCTTTGTCCTGTTCTGTCGTTCGCTTCTGGCTTCTCAAAGATCATTATATCCCAAAAGCGTCTTCCTCCCTCCTCGATCCGCCACCGCCCACGTCCACGCCCTGCCCGCCTCGCCACCGAACAGCGACTCCGGAGCCGACGACTTCTCCAGCATGCCGTCCTTTTCCATTGACTTCATTTCGTGGCCAGTGGTGTATGTCAGAAAGTGCTCGAATTCTTTTTCTCCGAGCGCGAGAGCGTTGCCGGAGATGCCTGTGGGAATGTTATTGGTGTTGTACATAGGTCAAGGGAGGAGGTGGGGGAGAGTGCTTACCATGACAGAGACACGGCTCCTTGGTAAGAAGGCCGCGCTCTAAGATGCATTCTCGCCCCTTGGCAATGGCTTTGTCGATCTTGTCTTTCAAGTTGGGAAAGTACTCCTTGATGCTGAGAAGACTGATGACGACTCCCGGCGCGCCATGGCATACTTGCACAAGGCGGTCTCGCTCCGGCGGCACGCTGCTGGGAAAGTTGCCGCTGTCGTACTGATATGTGAGCAGCACGGCGAGCTCTGCCTCCAGCTTGGCCGCGTACTTCTGCGGGTTCGTCATCACGACTTGCGTGATGATGCCTATCGCGCCATGCACGGCCCCAATGTAGACCTTGCCATGCCATCTCCACGGTCGCTGCGATTCCAATATCGCATCAATGACATCTTCTTGCGTGTCCGTGATCAGCTGCAGCGTCTTTGGATCATCCAAAAAGCTCGCCTTCACTAGCCTCAGCAAGTACAAATATCCCGCCCGGCCATACAACCACTCATTCTCGCTCTCTGCATCCAGAACCTCGGCGCTGTAATCACACAGATCGGCTACCAGATCCACGTCCTTGCTGCTCGCTGCTCCGATCGCCAGCAAACTCAACACATCATCCATGACACCGCATTTTCCTGCTCGCGGGCCGGGGTAGCTGGCGAAGGCATCTTGTGCGACCTTGAGGTAGGCGGCGGACCAGGTGCCGAGGTTGTGGTCGGCAATGGTGAGGTCGGGGTAGAACTGCGAGAGGACGAGGAGGGCGTAGGCGACGGAGACGGGGCCCTTGAAGAGACCGCCGCCGGGGGTGATGGAGGCGGGTGGGAAATGGGTGACCAGGCGGGTGAGGGAGGCTTCGAGTTGGCGGCGGGGGTCTGCGGAAGTGTGAGGGGTGTGACGGATACGGTGCGGCGTTTATGCTTACCTCGACGAGCGAGCGGCGCGTCATTCTTGAAGTATCTGGGAGGCATGCTGGATGGGTACGCGCGGGAGGAGCGCCGTGAGCTTCGTGCCGTAGGCGATAGTATCAGGGCATCTTCGTGGCGGTCTCACGTGAAGACGAGTCCAGCTGCAGGTGAGATGTATGTGTGAGCTGGATGATCTGCGCGCGGCCGTTTCTGCTTTCCCATGTGACACTCGAGGCACATGCACCCGACGTCTGCATGCAACCTCCAAGAGGCAGGTGCGCCGCCTGACGTAATGTGTCCCGGAGAACGCCGTCCGGGGAGCTTTGGGCAACATCCATGATCCACCACCGTCTCGGGTGACTTCACTTCCACCAGCCGGTAGTACTTGAGTTGTAGGCGAGGCACTGATGCACGAATCTCACATGGGGGACTAGATGGAGGACTTTCACTCATTTCGGCATATTCACCAAAATGCAGTCGTTCTGTCAATTAGGGGGTTTGCACAGATCACCGACTAGTCAGGTACTGTCATTCATGCACATCATCTGCTCGCTTGAGCTTGATCCTGAAGGGCAACCGCAAGGCAACCGCCTCGCAGGATGAGCAAAATGAGAGAGCAGAAAAACACGGCAATGGCGATGCCCACGTACGTAGTAGCAATCTATCCGTTCAACAGTCTGAGAACCAGAGAGCGAGTGTATTCAGACGCGTCTGTAACCAACCCGCGGCCGTCTGACCAATGCTTGGTGCAGATCTCCGCCCTCCAAGGCATTTCGTGCGGCGGCCCTTAAGTTTGACAGTCGCAGTACTGTTCAGGGGCAAGGCGAGGATCGCTTTGGTAATACTCGATGCTGCACTGGTGGCCGTCGGTATGGCATGGCCAGCCCTGAGCTCATATGTCAGTACGTGTGCTTTTAGAAGAGCCGACGCGAGATCGCGTCAGAGGTTAAGAGGTTAGACTAACCACGCTGCAGTCACATAAATGACGGCCACTGGGGTCGTAACATTCTCCACTGGGTTTCGACGTTTTCTTGCATGTCTACACCCGAGATTCAGCGGAGCCTATGGATATGGTCGAGAAGACGCCGAATGCTTACGCCTGAGAAGCCCTCTGCCGAGGCTACAACTATCGCGAGAAGCGCAATGGTAGTGCGCAGCTTCATGATGTGAGTGAATCCTGGTTGTGCTGTTGCTCTTGTAGGACAGTGCGATGATACAGAAGAATTGAAGACACGCAGGAACGCATCCTTTTATATTTCCTGATGCTCGACATGTCTCGTACTTGGCTTAGATTGCGCTCGTACTCAACGTCTCGAGCGTGCAAGGTTGGCTTTGTTGGTAAGGCGATATGTTCGCCACTTCGAACCGTATTCAGAGTCTGGACTCAAGGCACTTGGGTTCGGACGATGGTCTAGCTCATTTGTCACAAGCTGCCCCAGACATTGCAGGCGAATGCGAGAGGTCTTAATCATCGCTAACTTTGCGTTTCACAGATGATCGGTCGGGCAATTGCGGATTTGATGGCTGATTCTCTGTAGGACAATTCTGCCTCGAGTCGACTGCCATCTTCGTCTGCAAGAAAGAGTGACAATATACGAACAATACCATGTTTCGACTCGGCGTTCATATTGCAACGGGTCAGCTGATGAGACCTCTGGAGTCCTCGGTTGACGAACACGAGGAAACCACTGATAGGAATGGACAGGATGCTTGGGCCTTATCTTTGGATCCGCACCGGAACTGATAGATGTAACAGTATGGATCCAAGTCGTCGATCAGTTTACATCAATCCATGATCCCCTTCTTACTGATGCTGAAGTTGCAGAGAGCACAAAAAGGCTAGCAATTAGCCTAAAAGCATCAGCTACTGTAGCTTAACTCAGCGTCGCCTGCAGATGCCGGACATTATTGCGATTCCCCCGCATGTTTGTTATTAAGCTCGCAGTGCTTACTGTTCCCAAAACCGGGATCTTTGGTCTTGCCGAAACCCTGTCCGCAATTTCTCCGTCGGTAGGTCCTCGTTTTGCTTTTGCGGTTGCAGGTTTTCATCGACCGGCGACAAGACCGTAGTACTGACGGGATCCTCCGTTCCCTGTGACCTTTAGCCGCACGTAAGAGTTGGGCTTGAGGGAACCGTAGAAAAAAACCCTCCAAAAAACGAAACGCAACGCCCGGGAGCATCTGTTTCACTATAGTGATACAGCTGCAATTTGGTTGCGTTCCTTCTTAGTTTGGAAAAGAAGATGTCGTGCCCGGGGACAGCACGAAGACGTCATAGCCAGGAACGCGCGGATGAGCTCTGTGCTGACAATCGATTGTCCATCCGGCATATCCCTAGCGAGGCGACGGTAGCACTGGCAATGCAAGGCTCTTCAGGCCACGCTGGTTCAGATCATGCCTCGGTACCCTCGATCTCTACCGCACTAGCTTTCATTGAGATTGAGACTCATACTCGCAGATTCGCCGTTCCATTGATCTTTGGGGCTATGCTTGTGATCACCGCGGACCTTAAGCTCCAAGTGGACCCAGGCAACGTGGGGAGCGATAGCAGGATCCATCTCCGGGCAACAGCTGTCCAGTCTTCACAGTATCCCGCACAGCTGCGTCGTGTATGACCTTAAGAACGAGCTGCCGCAATAATATCTCCGGAATACTGGCGATGATCGATGATCAGGACCCAAGAGTGCAGCCCTTCCGGATAAGCCTACAAGGTAAGAAGCTTTGGAAATGATGACCTTTGGGTTCTTCTCCTAGGGGCCTTGAGAATAGAAATGCGTCGCCCTGCGAAGCACAAGCAAAGAATCGAAGCTACGTCGAAGGGCAAGGGCAAAGAAAACCTCGTCTGCGCTTCTAGGTCATGTTACGGACTCGGATTGCGCGCTTTCGACCATTCAGTGAATTGTGGATACCGCCTCGCTCAGGCATATATTGTGAGTGCGACAATATTCATTCGACGATGTGCACATTCGCCGTGGTTGATATTGACCTATCATGCATTGCATTAGGGGCGCCTCAAAGCCATACTACAGTTCCCCAGACTCCGCAGCAGCACATCTTCAGACATCAAGGTATCGTGCAAACCAACGAGATGCACACTGCCTTCAGCACCTGCCCGCTCTGCAGCTAACCGCCCTCTCCAACTCTTTTCGCAATAAATCAACGAATAGGCCGCGCTCTATGCGTTTAGTGGATAATCCCTTTGTCATCTGGTTTCTGGGCGCAATTGGCAAAGGTCTTATGCGCGAGACACCGATTAGAAAAGACTTTGGCGCAGAACGGCCTGTGGCGTCTGTTGACCCCTACTTTGTCCCAGCACTAGAGACCGAAATAGTCAGCAGAAGAACCAGACGAGGCAGGCATCGTGCACGTACTAGATCTATGTGGTCGTCAAAGGTAAAATTTGGATTGACGGGATAGTCCGCGCATGCAGCGCGGGTCGCTGCTTTTTCGTACTTGACGTTCGAGTTGTCGTCGATAGAGACGCACTGGCAGAAGTTCTTCAGGTCGCCCGCGCAGCCGCTGCCTGCTGTCTGGCTGTGGACTCTTGGCGCGAGCAGGCACACGCTGATAGTGAGGAGGAGCGGAAACTGCATGGTGGATGATCGATTGCGTACTGTTCGAAGAGACTGGTCTTCCAGATGTGCTCCTGACGCTGGTGGTTTGTTTTGTTTAATCAGGTAGGTCTCGACAAGAACAGATGCCCGGAAATCGAATTCTCGCAGCATTCTGCGGCATATATATGTGTTATTCAGAGAAGTAGCTCGATGCACAGCAGGTCCTTGTTTCGTTTGATTACGGCACCGCCAACTCTATCACGATTCACACTCGCCCATCCAAGCAGCCAAGCTGATCAAAAGGCTATACCAAGCTGCTTACAAAGCCCAAACGTGTAGCAAATAGGATCGACTTTCCTAATGCTTCTAGGAGAGGTCACATGTGATAGGTTTCTGAGATGATAGATTGGCTGTGATTCAAGGACGGCTGGGCGAGTTCCGGGCTAGAACTACCGGCACCGCCTGTAGATACCAGGAGCGCCATATCAACATCTGAACTTCGTGGGCCAGACTTGTAGAGTCGCCAAGGAGAGCATATACTGTACAGTGTACTGTTCCACTGTAGGTTGCAGACAAGAAGAAAGAATCCGCGAAGCTCCGTCAAGCTTTTGTGGAAAAGATCCAAGAGGACAATTACCATTCCTGGACTTGAGTTTTTGATACCTGTAAGCGGCCATGTGAAAAATATCCGAGAATCTGTTGTCTGATTTGGTAAGACCATGCGATACATAGGAGTCAATCTGCGCACATCAACGTGGCTAACCTTTGAACTCCAGCCTTCATTACTGTATACCATTCCCTGAGATCATGGTCTCTGAACCCGGCATCTCCCAAACCTGGATCCTGCAAGTTTGAGTCCTGGAGACCCGGACCGGCAAACGTAGGTCGGGTGTTCGTTCCCAAATGCTAGATGACGCCCAATTCTGACGGCATACAGTACTCTCAAGCTGGCACAATGCGTTGTCCGAGGACCCCACTAATAGTAGCATTGATCAATAATGTCGCTCTGGCCTCCGAGTGCCGCACACTACACGTCGAATGCAAGGACATTCTATCAAACACAGATGGAGCTCCGTTATTGACGTACAGGCCGATTGCAGGACAGTCTTGTTTCAGAAGCCTCGAAGTTGATGTGGGCGTGATCCCCGCGAACAAGTGCGATAGCATGAGCGTCAAGTCCATTGAAACGCTAATTTACAAGAGCTTCCTCTGGCATGGTATTCTCAGCATGCCCTCGACTCGTGCATGCAAGGTTCTCTAGTCGCTCTACTTGTCCGCTTGGGGTCACTGGCCCTCAAGAGAGCGGCAACACTTTTGGAGCGGAAGCACGACGGTTTGTGCGAAGCTGTGACGCCATGCCTGACCTCCTTTGATTCCACTCGGCCTTTCCAAGCACCAGTCCACGGCTTGCTGGTAAAGCGGACCTGCTTCGGCGGAGACGGACAACGCCCAGTCATGGATTGCCTGCGATATGGCTAGCCTGCGCTGCTCCTTCGACTCATATCTGACCACTTCCTTCCAATGCTGCGTATGCTGAATTCGTCGTCCAAAACACAGCTGGATGAACAGGATGGCCAGATCTTGACAAGCCTCCCCAGATGGGCGCGAGTGCTCGCCATCGACATTGAAAGGCGCTTCAACAAACGGCATAAGCTTATGATCGACTGCCGCGTTTTCGAAAGCCACTTGTACGCAATTATCCAGCAGGTATGGTGCAATCCAAGCTGCACTGTAGAGCCGAAGATATGAGGTTGTTATGGCAAGTGCAAGGCGCAACCTTTCCACTCGCGATGGCCGAGCCTCTTCTTTCAGCTCCAGAACCTTCGAGAGTGCCAGATGCTTGGATGAGAGCGATGGCGTCGGTTCCTGCGTAAGGACCGTGTACGGATATCGATCAAGCACCCAATAAAGGTTGCCGTAGCTCCCGTCTGCTCGGCTGCGTCGCAAAAGCTTGCAATGGCTGACTGGGCGATTCAGTTGCCTGGTGATTCCTTGCCCGGCTCGCAAGGCCACTGCACACAGAGATCTTTCTCCCTCCACGAATGCGACGCGCATGCCTGCATCGCTGCGTCGTCTGCTAGCCTGATCCGTAGGCGCAACTCTGTTGGGCTCCCAAAACGTCAGCAACCCCTGCCAATCAGGTTTAGCATCAGGCTGATCATCTTCGAAGTTGGTCTCTACGGCCTTTTCTGCCCCAGAGAGCAGACGTCTTAGCTTCGTATTGTGATGTTCTATCCGCTGTGGGTGCTCGTCCACTGATGCATGCCGCAACGAAAGAGAGGCACGATGCCTCTGATGTTTGATCGCAGAGCACGCAAGCCGGGTCGAGAAAGCGGGCAAGTTGCGAAGTCGATCGACGACGTACTGTTGGAATCCAAGATCGTCACCTTGCAGGCACATCCACATATGGACCATTTCCTTCATCAGTTCCCGGAGCACACTCATATATGTTTCGTATGCTCCGCCTAGTCTTTGTTCAAGCCTGCTGGCCACATCATCGTTTTCATTCACCTGCGGCAACCATCTGGACCAGTCGCCAGATGAAGCTTCTTCAAGGAGGCTTTCGAGATCATCCGTATCCTGCCGAAATAACGGACGCAGGAGTCTGACCAGATGTTGCCGAAAAAGCACACGTCCGACCTTGAATCTGTTAGAAAGCCTTGCATAGGTGAGCTCGAATCTCCGCCACAGTCCCACTGTCTTGCTTCGCTCCAGCGCCCAGACTGCTATTGGGATGGCGTCTAGGACAAGTCCTACCACCTCTATGCCACTCATCTCTTTTGATTGCTGCTCGTAAGAAGGGTGTCGGCGCTTTCAGGTGATATTCTACAGGCGTCTTGAGGAGGGCTGGGTGGAGACCAGCTGCATAAGCTACAGCTGTAGCTGAATGCTCACCGGTCAGTGCCACTTGCAGTATCATCCCACCTATTAGACTCGTTCACATCAGACGGCTTTAAATTTTCCCCTCGCACCTGTTCAACTCTTGGTGCTCAAAACACCTTTAGTAACATTGCGGCCGAGATCATGGTTACAGGCAGTGATTTCAAGACAGACGATCCTTTGGTCGCATATCATAGGTGTAGTGATGAAGCCGCATCACCGACAGAGTTGGCGCACGAGTCCCAGCCGATAAGACTGTTGCAACATGAGCTACAGCCTCCCGAAAATCCCATTAATTCAGCCCCTCCTGGGATCATGTCCCAGCAACATGAGCTCTTCAAGCTATTAGAGGCAGTTCAGAGGTCAAACGATTTGTGCAGGACGGCATCGGGACTTGGATTTTATCGATTAGAAGAACAAGCAGCAAAACTCAGGCTCTGGCGAGGTTCATTGCTCGCGAAGTCCAAGGCCAGAGGAATTTTCAGACAGCTTTTCCTGCTAAGTAGCAGACTACTGGACCAGACAGCAGCTTCTTTGTCTGAAAGTACGTAACCTTTGCTAACATATAGGCAACTACTGACGCAAGGTAATGCTGAGGTACTCATCCGGTGAGAAAGCAATAACGGGGTCGACCCAAAGGTTTTCGCTCTCCCGCGTGTATCGATCAGCTGCTACAGACTCGAACATGCCGTTCGCGCTTCTTGATGCATTGGACGGACTTAGTATAAGCGGCGACTCCGATGAGCAAGACGTCCGTCGCCTAGGACATCATGCAGCAGAACTCTATGAAGAGCCCGAGGATCGAGCAGGAGAATTGAGCCACTTGCAGGGCAATGCTCCAAGCCCCTTCGATCTGTATCTTGCAGAGCAAGATGTGACGCCTTCGCCGTTGAGTGACTCATTTGACCGCACCTCTCCATTGCTCGAAAATTCGAGGCATCCGCACCTCTCCAAGCAAGTGCATCAAGTCGCTAGGAGCTTTAATACAAACTCCGACATAGATGACCTTCTGAAGCTCACTCTCGGCGTTCCACCCGTCAAAGCAGCCGACGAGGGTGTCCAGAAGCACCCCGCGCGCCTCCAGTGCAGTCTCTGTCCTGAAAAGATCATGGATCTCCGCGCACAGTTGCTCACCCATGCTGCCGAGCGGTCTTTCGTGTGAAAAATATGTGGGGAGGCCTTCTCCCGTCAATACAATCGTAGAACCCACGAAGGCCTACATTCGGATGAGAAGATATTCGTCTGACGTGGCAGTCTAAGGAGCGTTCACAGTGGGGTTGTGGCCGACGCTATGTGCGTGCGGAAGATATAGGACGCCACTTCCTCTCCGACGGCCATATGTGTATCGAGCCCCTCGCAGATGAACAATCGGCCCAAAAGAGAAATGATCTGGCGGAGCAGCAGCAGACCGAGTCCCGCAAGCGCCGCAAAGGCTGTAACAACAACCAGATATGATTGCACCGAACTTTCCGGCCTCATTGCTGCGTTGTTATTCCAGAGTTGGCGAACCTTGATTTGAGCAGTATTCGACAGTGGTTATTACGAGTGGCCAACGCATCTTGCAAGAGCCACCAGATTCGAGCCCAGGGACCTGATACTTCTCCTTGTAGCACACAGCCATTCCTACAAACCCATATATGCACAGAAGTATCCATATGGTCAGTCAGCTAGAGCACAGTCAAAGCTCAAGCCTATCACGTGTATCGTGGCGAATGTTGCTGTTCCGATACCTTAGCAGGCTGTGCTGCTTCAAATTAGTCTGCGGGTCTCGGTCATTCGGGATGCGGTCTAACTGGCCGCTAGACTCAAGCCATATGCCAATTCTGAACAACAGTCCTCTAAGATACTCACGTCCAACATTGCTTGGGATCGCTCGCGAGGGATCCTTACCGTCTCCCACAGTTAATAGCCGAGTGACCAACCACGAAACCGTTTGGGGCAGACATGAGCACCAGCCTGACCCATTGTCCGCTGGTCTACACCAATCACCAGCGCTATAGACGAATAATCTACCGTCATTATGGACTTTGCATCTCCTTGGGTCTCGACGGCCTTCGTCATTCTTTGACGCTCTCCTACTTGTCCATTGTTCGTGCATTTCGCTATAAGCCTCGCGATGCAGCAAGCAAGAAGTTCCCGACTCGATCATCGTTTTGGTCAATGACGCTGGAAGAGGCTTTTCCGATCCAGCTGCAGCTTGCAGAGCCCGAGTTTTCAACAGTATTCTCGGGTCCCGGATTCTTTGCATTGTTCAAAGCATATGACACGTCAGCCAAACAGCGTGTCACAGCTAAGTTCTGGCCAGACATTCGGAATTCCGTCCATATCCCAGCGACTTACGATGAATGGACAACTTTCTAACGCCGCCAGAGCCTCCAAATGCGCAGCAGACACGGGTGTTATTCTGACGGAAGTCGTCCTTGACCCTCCCAACTCTCCGCGAGCGATCGAGGTCATAGCTCGCTGAACCTGTTACGCGACCGGTACCGCAAGTCCGGCATAATCACCGCTTGATTCTGCTTGAGTCAATTCGATGGGCTAAGCGCTTGGACTGGAGGGAAGTAAGCGATATCGAACGATGCGCTATGGGCTTGTACTGGAGGTGGATGGCCGACGCTATGGACATTCCGTTGGACGCTTTGGGCTCCGCCGGCGAGTGGAAGGATGGCCTAGATTTCCTTAAACACCTGGAAACTTGGAGCCTTCGTTGCGAAATCGTCACCATGAAGCCTGCCGACTGTAACGGACTGTGGCGAAACACACAATCGACATTGCGCTACATGATCTTCCAAAAATCCTGCACCGAGCCACCTTTGATATCGTCTCGAGTGTGCTAGACCTGCGCTTGAGGACAGCCATGAAGTTTGCAGAGCCTCTAAGCATTACCGTCATACTGCTCGACCTGCTCGTCGATATCCGTCGAATGCTAGTGCGGCATTTCTTCCTTCCGCGGCCATACTTCCTGCGCAAACGCTGGTTCAGCGACGTGCCCACGATAGATGGGCGCTACCACTTTGCACAGTACGTTGCCCATCCTTGGTACATCTAGTCCACTTTGAGCAAACGGTGGGGCCCGAAGGCTTGCTTTTGAGAATTGTCGGAGGAGCTATGCCAGGCGACGAAGCAACTAAGTATTGCCCGCATGGCTACAAAATAGCAGAGTTCGGTCCCCAAAATTTTCGTGGGAAGGGAGATGTCGAAATGGACCAAACTCGCAGAAGATCAGCGTCCGGATGCCCTTTTAGACTTGCACAATAACGAAAGCCTTCACGGCTCGAACATGGCTAAGGGACGAACCTGGCGACCGGACTTTGAACGGCGACTCGTGCCACTCCAGCTGCTGCATTGCAGTGTGGACCAAATTCGACTGTTCTTCATCCATCGCTCTTCCGAGCACTCCACCACAGGATTCGCAAGTGCCTGGCGGGCTACGGCTCTTGATAACACATCGCTGAGCACAGGGTGTCTTTGCTCGGCATCATGACAACGTATTCAATCGTTTGAGCATTTGCGGCATATCCTACTGTAGTCGAGCCCGGGTCGTCTCAGCATTCTCCGGCGCATTTGACGATTGACGCCTCCCCGTCTCCCTCCCAAGACTCTTCAATACCTCCAGCGCAACCTCCACCGCACTCTCCGGCATTCCGGCTAACGTTGCAACCTTCAACGCATGACTCTTCCGATTCACGCCCCTCCTCAACCGATGCACATAAGCCCAACTCCCGTCCTCTTCCTCCTCCACATCCGTACAGTAGCACCCCAAGTCCTCAAAGTCCCTCGTCATATCTGCCAAACTATGAAAGTGCGTCGCAAACAGCGTACGGCACCGGTTCACATTGTGCAAATGATGCAGACAAGCATAACCCACCGCGATTCCATCTTCAGGTGTGGTGCCGCGGCCTACTTCATCCATGATGACGAAGGAGCGAGGGGTGGCGGATTTGAGGATCGTGGATGTTTCCAGCATTTCAACCATGAAAGTGCTTTGGTCTTGGTAGAGGTTGTCTGCTGAGCCTACGCGGCTGAAGATCTTGTCTACCAGGCCTATCTCGGCGTGGTCGGCGGGGACAAAGCAGCCGGTCTGAGCGAGGATGGTGATGAGGGCGTTTTGGCGGAGGTAGGTCGATTTTCCTGCCATGTTGGGGCCGGTGATGAGGTAGATTTTCTCTTTGTCGCCGAGGCCAACGGAGCAGTCATTTGGAGTAAAGAGACGACCTGATTCGCGCAGGCCAATGTCGACGGTTGGGTGGCGACCATTGATGATGTTGTGGAAGGTTCCTGGGTGGAGGACTGGGCGGACGAGGTTGCAGGCTTTGGCGACGGCGGCGGAGGAGCAGGCGACGTCTAGCTCGTCGAGCACGGCAGCGTTGCGGCGTAGTTTCATAAGGTTTTCGATGACTTGAGCTCGCAGCTTGCTGAACACGCGCTCTTCTTCTGTGCGAATGCGGAGTTTGCTGTCGTCTATGCGGACGCCGAGGTGTGTCCAGTCTGACAAGTAGAACGAGCGTGTGCTTTTCGTTGAGCCAATAGTGCGGGCGCCGGGGAGGGCAGCAAGGGTGCCTTGAGCATCTCGGCCTTTGATATGGCAGAAGTGGCCTAATTGTGCGGACCATTTCAGACTCAAGCTTTCTGCTCGCAACTCTCTGCGCAGTCGCACGGCCAAATCCTGCTTCGACTGCATCAGCTTATCAAGATCGCCGTGTGCTCTTTCCAGCGTTGGTGAAGCACTGCGCCTCATGATCCATATTTCCTCGGGTCCGGTGTCTGCTATGGCCGACTTTTTGGATTTGGAGGCGCGTCTGGCCAGCTTTGGAACTTTATCTCCAGCAGCATCAGCAGCGACGACCTCATCAGTCATATCCTCCGCTACCTCTTGATCTTCAGCATCCGCAGTGTGTTGGCGAACGAGTCCTTCCTCGTCGATCGCGTCCCCGATACTTTTGGCCACCTTAGCAGGACCCTCGAGGTCGATTCGACTGAGGGTGTCCCAGAGAAAGCCAAGATTGTTTTGCTCCTGTTCAGAACCAACCCCATTGTTTCCCTGGTCTTGCTGTCTTAAGATGTGCTCATGCAACACCTCAACCATCTGACCCATTACATCGATTGTCTTCGCGAGGCTGAGCAAGTCATCCGCATCGCCTTTGCCAATCGAAAATCGCTGCAGCAAGCGTCTCGTATCGGCCGTCCGTTGCAGTAGAGCAAGCACATCTTCTCGCAGCGGATCGTGACCAAGCATTTCTTGCACAAGATCCAAGCGATCGTTGATCACGCCTAGCGACATAGACGGTGAGACAAGGCGCTGGCTGAGCAGACGTGCGCCGCTCTTGGTGGCAGTGTGTCGAACAGCATGTAGTAGACTTCCCTGAAATGTGCCGTCTCGCAGTGTACTACGGATCTCCAAACCTCGCAGACTCTGCTTATCAATGGCCATGTACTCATCATCTGAGCGTCTCACTGGTGGCTGCAGCTGTATTGACATGTCCTGTAGCTTGTCACGAACATAGTCCAATACCAGACTGCCGGCTGCAACCTCTGGCGCTGAGAAGACATTGATATCCTTTTCCGGCACCGCTCGCTCCAACATTGGCGTCCATTCAGCCACTGATCTGGCAGATTGAGTCGTGACGTGGAAGTGAAGGGTATGGCCGCCGTCCCCGAGCAGTCTCTGCAAGTGGAGATGACCCAGACCCTCCATGCTTGAGTCTAACACAATCTCTCTTGGCCCAACCCTCGCCACCAACGATGGCAAGGAAGCTAGGTCGCTCGCCTGCGTGAAGAACTCACCGCTCGACAGGTCAACCCAGCTCAAGCCGACCTTGGTGCTTCGATTGTACCTTTCCAACGTCTCGTCACTCCCAGGCTTGCCGTTTGTCATCGCGAAGGGCCCTTCCAGATGCACAGCCAGGAGGTAATTATTCTCATTCGGGTCCATAAAATTCTCATCGATCAGCGTACCAGCGGTGATGACTCTCGTGACTTTTCGATCGTACATCGGTCCACCGCCTGGCTTACCACCGTCAGGTAGTCTGATCTGCTCACTGATAGCAACCTGCTTGCCGTGATCTTGCACGAACATCTTCAGGTATCGCTCCAGAGAGTTGGCTTGGAAGCCAGCCATTGGGACATCACCGAGCGCTGTGGCCCGTTTTGCCTTTTTAAGATTGACAAGCGGAGCATATTGCTCGACTTGATCGAAGTACAGCTCATAGAAATCGCCAACTCGTGTAAGAACAACGCAGTCTTTGAACTTGCGGATGTTATTCAGGTGTTGCTGGAGGACTGTTGGATAGGTCTTGGCAGGCGCATCCTGGCTCTCATCGACAGCTAGCGGTGGCAAGACGCCTTGTGGAAGACTGCCGCGTTTGATGATGGTTTTCGTCTTGGCGCCACGAACCGGGACAAAAGGAAGCCTGCTACACGAATGATCGGTCCACTGCGTCCGCGGTGGACATACTGTAGAGGTCACTCTGAGATTGAGATGGTATTTTGGCCCACTGCATGCTACCTTTTGAGGAAGCGCCTTGAAGCTCATCTAGGTTGAGCAAAGATGTGGTTCAGGAGACGCGAAGTAAACCACGGGACGCGTTTGTCCAATTAGCCGGTGTTCGCCATGAGTCATGCAGATGCTTGATCTGCCGTCCATCAATGTGTCCCATCAAAAGTTAATTATAATCCCATCCACCCCGCGGACCTCATCATCAAATACCTCGCCTCGGCATGTCCGTCTCGCACCATTATTGAGAGGACACATAGGAACATCCTGCCTTACTCTTCCCTTCACATCACTCTTCACACCAATTCCACCGCCATGTCGCCTCACCAATTCGCGCCTCTTCAGAACGACCTGCTCCTCCGCACTGCTCGCGGCCACAAAGTCGAACGCCCACCATGCTGGGTCATGCGACAGGCTGGCCGCTACCTGCCCGAGTATCACGAAGCGAAAGGCAACCGCGACTTCTTCGAGTGCTGTCGAGACCCCGAGATTGCTTCCACTCTCACCCTTCAACCCATCGAAAGATATGCCGGACTCATTGACGCAGCCATCATCTTCAGTGACATCCTGGTCATCCCGCAGGCGATGGGCATGGAAGTCGTGATGGTGCCGGAGAAGGGACCGCATTTCCCTGAACCGCTGAGAGATCCGTCCGACCCGCAGTACGCGCAGGTGATGGCGAGGAAATGCGATGTCAAGACGGAGTTGAAGTACGTGTATGATGCCATTACGTTGACGAGGCAGAAGTTGGAGGGACGGGTGCCGTTGTATGGATTCTGTGGGGCGCCATTTACCTTGATGTGTTACATGGTGGAAGGAGGAGGAAGCAAGATCTTTAGACAGACCAAGTCGTGGATCTTTCGGTATCCGGAAGAGACGAAGAAGTTGCTACAGAAGATTGCAGTGCTTTGTGTGGAGTATCTGGCGCAGCAGGTGGTAGCAGGAGCGCAGATTGTGCAAGTCTTTGACTCTTGGGCTGGAGAGCTGAGTCCGTCATCGTTCAAAGAGTTTGGGCTGCCGCATCTCGAATACATTGCTGATCATCTACCTGCTCGGCTCAAGGAACTAGGAGAGGAGGTGGTGCCAATGGTGGTGTTTGCCAAGGGTGCGTGGTATGCACTTGAGGACTTGTGTCAGACAAAGTACGATGTTGTGGGGCTGGACTGGCTGCACGAGCCGAAGCAGGCTTACGCTGTGGCGCAGAAGCATGGCAAGGTATTGCAGGGCAATGCAGATCCAGGCGTGCTCTACGGAGGGCACAAGGCGATCACCAAAGTCGTGCAAGAGATGGTGAGGGGCTTTGGAGGAGGCAAACAGGGGTGGATTGCCAACTTGGGTCATGGTATGAGTCGCGCTGTCGATTCTCGACGTGAAGCCAATACTAATACCTGCCACAGGCATCACGCCTTTTGTCAAGCCTGACGACCTCAAATTCTACTTCGAGGAAATCCACAGGATATCAGGTAGCTGACTCCGTGCGGCACCTGCACTCTAAATCGCTTGCCAACATTCGTCTAGGGCTCCATCAGGAGAACGGCTTCCCAACGACGACTGACCTCGCTGCTGCGGAAAAACGAATGCATGACAGAAACATTATGCAGAGCGATTGGTAGCCTAGTGAGCTCCTCACGAGCTTTCCTTGTCCGGCTCTCCGATGTCCTCGTACCTGCTCTCGATGTCAGCAGCAATGACATCAGGACTAATTAGTTATCGACTCACCAATCTTCAGGATGCTCCTTGATGAACTTGGTCATCAGGGTCTCGCACTCGGCATGCTGGAGATTCACGACCTCGATGCCTCTCTCACGGAGGTACTTCTCGCCGCCGATGAAGCTGTTGTTCTCGCCCAGCACAACGCGGGAGACTTTGTACATGATGCAGGCGCCGGTGCACATGTCGCAGGGCGATAGAGTGGTGTACATGGTGGCGCCATGGTAGGCGGAGGCTGGGAGGCGGCCCGCTGTTTCGAGGGCCGATATTTCCGCCTGGATAGAAATAGAGATATATGAGCATTGCAAAGCTGGAAAAGCTCTAAGGCTGTGAAAAATGCACAGACAGTAGGAAATACAGCTACATACGTGCAATGTAGCGCTACATCTCTGCACTCGCAGGTTGTGCCCCTGACCCAAGACGTTGCCATTCTTGTCTACAAGACATGCGCCGATGGGCACGCCGCCTTCGGCTGCACCTTTCTTGGCTTCTGCCAGAGCTGCTTGGAAGCCTGGATCAGAAGCAGAAGGTGTTGCAGCCATAGCAGATTGAGGCGACCACGGGAGTTGCTTGGTCATTTCCAGTGAGCTCGCGATAACCAAACATATGAGATGAGGACCCAGGTATTGAATCGTTCCCTTCTTCACCGAATCTTCACATGCCGGTATCGTTGTGAGAAAAGCCAATCAGAAGACAATGACGTACATAGGGTCCGCGTTCACCGCCTGCAGGGAGGAGTGAAGCGGCAGAATCGCATGTGCCCTGTCAACACCGAGGAGGGAAATGGTTGGTGAATGCTATGCGACTCATGAAATCAACCTGTTCACCTTTTCACTGTCGACGATGGTATGAGTTGGCGTAGGGCATCAGCACGAGCCGAGCAAGGCACGATAGAGCTACCCTCATTTACGGTATACACGAATTGCCCATCTTTTGACGCGTGAGGAGATTGAGTTGGGCTTTCGCGACAGCTCTGCTTTGCTCTATTCCAGTCTGCATTATTATTCATTCATTACGTTAGAGACCACCATCCGGTCCCCCCAACTCTGGCGTGAGCATCAGCACAAGATTCATGGAGCCTCACCGTGGGTGGCCGCCGCAGCCTCCTCCGCCAGCGTCGGGCGCGCATGGTCCTGCTGGCGGCGCGGAACCGAGCCAGGCGCAAGCTGGGCGAGGGGCCCATTTTGGGTATGTTACGTCTATCTGAATACTTTATTGGCAGTATCACACGCGCGACATCATTATTGTGACCATTCATGATTCCACTGTAAGACATATATGTTTTGCTGACTTGGGCTTGGCCTATTCCAGCAGCACGCCGTCCGCACAATCACCGCCGCAGCCTCCATCTGGTCTGGCACCACCGCCTTCTGCCGGGTCACAGCTGCCTCCCCCGCCGTCATCCGCAGGTCCATTCCCCTTCCACCAGTCGGCGCACGGGTTGGCGAGCTTGGCGGGCATCAGCCAGAGCAGTCCCAGACAGCCTGCCTCCTCATCCGCTGCGGCGCCTCCACCTCAGACCAGTCAAGCGCCGGGATTCCCCCTGCCAGGCATCATGCAGGCCGCGGGCGAGCGGGGGAGGGCGCGTGAGACGGAACAGATCCACATCAAGGATGAGGAGGACCGGAGACATCGCGAAGAAGAGCGTCGCAGGATGGAACAAGCGCCACCACATCAGCCGCAGGGCGGTCCACCACTGCATCAGCCGGTCGCCGTTGGACCGCCGAGGGCACACGGACCGAATGGCATTCTCAATGCCGGCATGGCGGGACAACATCCACAGCCACAGCCACAGCTACCGCTTGGCGCGCCTAGTGGGCCTGGCAATATCTTTGCTGGTGGTCCGGTACAGCAGCAGCCTCACCAACCACATCAGATGCAGCCTGGTCTGCTCATGCCGCCTTTCGCCCAAGGCGCGCAACAGCAACCGGCCCAGCAGATGTCTCAGGGCGGCCACGGTCAGGGTCAGGGCCAACAACCCATCCTGAACGACGCCCTCAGCTATCTTGACCAGGTCAAGGTCCAATTCGCCGACCATCCGGACGTCTACAACCGCTTCCTAGACATTATGAAGGACTTCAAATCCGGTGCAATAGACACGCCAGGCGTCATTGGGCGGGTCAGCACGCTGTTCGCTGGCAACCCCGACTTGATCCAAGGGTTCAACACGTTTCTGCCTCCTGGATACCGCATTGAATGTGGCGCCGACAATGACCCGAACGCCATCAGGGTCACTACGCCCATGGGCACCACGGTGAGCAGCATGCCGCAGCCACGGCCTCTGAGTCGAATGTTGGCCGACAGCCGCAGAGCCGAGCTGGATGGCGAGAGTGGACGTGCCGCGAACGGGACGTATACGCCGCAGCCCGGAGGTGGTCAAAGCGCCGAGATGATGTTTTCACCGAGTGGGCGTCCAGTCGGCCCCGCCGCTCCAGGGCAACAACAACATCTTTCGCCTTTGGACGCTGCGCGACAGGAGCAGCAACAGGCGATGCACGCACAGGAACAGCGCGGGGTCAACAGCCTGCAGAACGCCGTCTCGGCGGCGACTGGGGCGGGTGGACTACGCGCAGGGATCTCGCCGAGAGCTACTCCAATGCCTGGGCAAGGTGTTGAAGCGGGAGCTGTTGATGGCAGCGCAGGTGCTGACAAGCGCGGTCCTGTCGAGTTTAATCATGCTATCAGCTACGTGAATAAGATTAAGGTGGGTCCAAAACATGAAGCATGTTTCCGGCATCTGATAGCAGCCTCTCCGAACGGTGCAGTGGCAGGATTCCCACTAACGCGCTCTCGCAGAACCGCTTCTCAGCACAGCCAGACATTTACAAGCAATTCCTCGAGATCCTCCAGACATACCAGCGCGAGTCGAAGCCCATACAGGACGTCTACGGCCAGGTCACGCGCCTTTTCAATGTCGCGCCGGATCTGCTTGAGGACTTCAAGCAGTTCCTGCCGGAGTCAGCAGCGCACGCCAAGGCCGTAGAACGAGCGCGCCAGCAAGCTGAAGAGAACGCCATGATGTCGCATGTGCGTGGGGAGACTAGAGAGACATACGCCAGCCCAGTGATGTCGCGTGAGGCGCATATGGGTACACCGAGCCATGGGCGCGGCTTGCCGCCTGTCGGCAATTTTGCCCCAACACCCGTTGCCAAGGACAACAAGAAGAGGAAGCCGGAGAGGCAAGGCACGGCAGATAGCATTGCTGGACCGAGCGGCTCGAAGGCATCATATGGTGGACCACAGGGCAAGCGACAGAAGCAGACCCACCCGCCGGCCAAGGGTCCAAGCGATCAGGCGCCCGCCTCACCAAGTCTCGTGCCAGCGCTGCCTGCACCCCTTCCCCCGACGACAACGACCGCTGCCACCCATGACGAAATGAACTTCTTCGACAAGGTCAAAAAAGCCATCGGCAATAAGAACACGATGACTGAATTCTTGAAGCTCTGCAACTTGTACACCCAAGACTTCATGGACAGCGCGACCTTCCTGTATCGTGCGCATTCTTTCATCGGCGGCAACCCCGACTTGATGAAGTTCCTCGAGGACTTTGTGCACCCGGACAGCAAAAGCCGGAATATCGACCTCAAGCCACGGATCCCGACTGGTAGGGTCAGTCTCAGCAACTGCCGCGGTCTGGGCCCGTCGTACAGATTGCTACCTAAGAGAGAGAGGCAGAAGCCATGCTCGGGCAGAGATGAGCTGTGCAATGCTGTGTTGAACGACGAGTGGGCCAGTCACCCCACATGGGCGAGTGAGGACAGCGGGTTCATTGCCCACAGGAAGAACACCTTCGAGGAGGCCTTGCACCGGATCGAGGAGGAGCGCCATGACTATGACTTCAATATTGAGGCGTGTGCTAGGACGATTCAGCTACTCGAACCGATCGCGCAGCAGCTGAGGCGCAGCACGGATATGGAGCAGAGAGCGTACCAGCTGCCGCCGGGTCTTGGAGGCCAAAGCCAAACCATTTACAAGCGCATCATCATGAAGGTGTATGGCCGGGAGAAGGGTCACGAGGTCGTTGAACACCTTCATCAGCAGCCATACCAGGTGATTCCGGTCTTGCTCAACCGCCTCAAGGAGCGCCTCGAGACGTGGAAGATGGCGCAGCGCGAGTGGGAGAAGGTCTGGCGAGATCAGACGCAGAAGATGTTTTGGAAGAGTCTGGATCATCAGCATGTCTCTGGCGCAAGTAAGGACAAGAAGCAATTTCAGACCAAGGCACTGCAGACTGAGATCGCGGTGAAGCATGAAGAGATGAGGAGACTTGAGTTGAATGTGCCAGGCACGATGAAGAAGCCGCAGATGATTTTCAAGGTCGAAGATTTGGATGTGGTTGTGGACGTGACGCATCTGCTTTTGCTGCAAGTAAGATCGGTCGAGGCGGAGCAGCCGAGACTCACTGGCTTCTTGCAGGAATTCGTCCCACTGTTCTTCGGCGTTGACCCAGAACTCTTCAGGGCGAAGGTTGCTCTGAGAGGCAGTGGTAATGCGACGCCAATGCATGAGATTGGTTTAGCTGACGAGCCCATGAGCGGTGGCGAGGAAGGTGCGATTCGAGGGAGAGCCAAGGGCAAGAGTAACACTCTTCTGCGTTCCGCCCTCGATCCTTCTGCTAGAGGCAGGAAGATGGCTCGTGGGCAGCGTGAAGAGAGTCATGTTTCCGCCAGTCGTGCCAGTAGTCCAGCAATGTCGAATGCTGGCGATGGGGCTGAAGACATGGCGATCGACGCGCCGGCCACTGATCCTGCTAACACGAACAACGAGAATGCAGATGCTGCTTCACCCTCTGTCGAGACGGCCACCAAGAAATGGTTTCAGCACCCAGATACCGGCAATCTCCTCGATAATCGCCAGATCGACCCGAATGAGCCGCAAAAGCGGGAGACGTATCGCATGTGGGCATCGACGCCAATCTACTGCTTCATGCGGATGCTCCTCAACTTCTACGAACGCTTGCACAAGCTCAAGGTCAGCGAGATTGCGGCAGCGGAGACTATCAGCCATGCGATGAAGCACAAGCCCGCGGTCGACATTGGCATAGTAGATAAGTTGCCGACGGACTTCTTCCTGGATCTTGACAGCACTGCTGCGGCGACCGCTGGCAGCAACTTCTACTTCTACACTCAGATGCTTTCCAAGTTTGAAGCAGTCTTGCTCGGCGACATGGATTTCAGCCCAGATGTCGAGGATGCGCTGCGGCGGTACTATCTGCAGAGCGGGTATGTGCTCTATCCCCTGGAGAAGCTGGTGCAGCAGACTGTGAGGTTTGCGGCGTCGGTGCTGAATGGTGAGGGAAAGGAGAAGAGCTTTGACATCTACAATCTGTTCAAGCGCGATCGTGTCAGGGATACTACGACTGTTCCGCAGCAGACGGATTATCGGAAGGCAGTCGAGAAGATGGTCAGGGATGGGGATCTCTATCGCATCGACTATGTGAGTTGTGAAATCTGCGTTGATGGACGGGCTGTCACATGTTTAGCGCCGTTCTGGGCGCGAGCTTGCGGCATTATCCGCCTGCTTGATCTCAAATAATGTTGTTTGCTGACGTAAGTTGTGATGACAGGACCAACAACGCCAGTCCATCTCCTTCTACCTTGTCAAAAAGGACGACCCGGCACACTACGACGACGGCATGAGCCCACTCGACCGCGAGATGCGATGGCGTGAATACATTGCATCATATCAGCGCGTCGATGCCACCGATAGCGTGCCGCCATATTACGGCATTCCGTTCTTGAGCCGCAACTTGAAAGCCATGGGCGCGAACCCGAAGAGTAGCAGTTACCCTCCGAGCCCGCCTGCTGAGGTTGAAGGTATGGAGGCAGAGACTCTGAGACGCGGCGTCCTTGGTAGAGTTCTGGGCGCGAGCAATGAAGAGAAGCAAGTTGTGCGCATCGCGGTTGACAGCTACCGGATCTTGTTTGAGCCGAAGAGCTTTGAAAGCTGGATCCAGCCGCTCAGTGTGCGGGCGGAAGGGACGGACGGCATTGTGGAGGCAGGTGAGATGGCGGTGGAGAGAGAGGAGACGGTGAAGGAGAAGTATGTGCTGGCGAACGAGGCCATGTGCAAAGGGATGAGCAAGGATGATGTGGAGAGGGCCAGCGAAAAATTCTTGAAGCTTGCAGAGGATGGTGTTGAGTTCGCTGATAGGATTGGGGACCATGGTGAGGCCGGTGCTACTACCGCGGGGCTAGGTACTACGAGCGGTGGAGGGAAGCAGGACGAGGGCGAAGGTGAGAAGAGTGGTGCTGAAGGGGCGAAGGGTGGGACTGCCGCTCACACAAACGAGGGCGAGGGTGAAGAGATGGAGGTTGATCAGTAAAGCTCCTTTTGCCTGACATCCGAGCTGAACGGCCAAGGCTTCTCCACGTCCTGCTGGACGAAGCAACAGGCTGCAAGCATTAATGTGTTGATAATGAACGTTCGGCAGATTCGAATGGCGTCTCGGAGGGATTATACCATAGTCCTTGGGTCCTTTGTGGCGTGTTTTCCAGTCTTGAGTAGCTCGGACAAATTCAATGCATAGATTAATGCAGGGCTTTGCCATAGTAGGCACTGCGGCTTTCTTGAACGGCCATCTGAGCCTACTCGGTCTACATTCAGCCGGTATGCACCCACCCTTCGATGCGAATACTGTCGGCCGATCCTTCAACAACCCCATCTGCCGGTGCCGCACCATTTCCTGTTCCTGCGACTATGACTTTACCCCGCAGTTTCCACCTATTTTCCAAATTCCTTTATGCCTGGCCATGCCGATCCATTACGAGAGTTTATTGGGGCCTCAATTCTTCCGCCAACTAGGAGCCCGTAGGAAAATGGTATGACGAGTCATGATGGTTGCTTGCGGTATGTATGACCACGAAGTAGCTGCATCAAGTTGCCCGTTTCGCGTCGCTGACCTGCAGTAGTGGTCATTAGGGTGATGGGGAGGATTGGAAAAATTCGGTCTGGGGCTTCAGGTTGTGATGATGGATGAGCTTGCCGGTATTCCGGTCACACTACTGGGAAAGAGTATAAGTCGGCCCAAGTACTCGAAGTCCACCTTTGGTTGCCAGCGGACTATCTCCTTCAATGGCCACAAGGATGCTCACCAGTGCGCTTCTCGCTTCGGCCTTTGCAGCCACCGCTGCTGCTGAGGCCGTCAGCTTCAGCGTGGCTTCGACTGGAGGCAATGGTACATCGCCTTATGCTTACGGATTGATGTTCGAGGACATCAACAATAGCGGTGATGGCGGTGTATATGCCGAGCTTGTGCAGAACCGAGCTTTTCAGGGTGATCCGGTGGGTTTTGCCCAGTGGAAAAGATTCCAGTGTGGGCTTTGCTGATGACGATAACAGGTCTTCCCTATATCAACGGCATTTTGGCACGGGCTGGGTGGTGCTCAGATTGCCGTGGCGAATCTGTCGACGCCGCTGTCCAATGCGCTGCCGGCGTCGATGGAAGTCACGGCTGGGGGGGATTCGAGTGGTGGGACGATTGGGTTCAGTAATGATGGATTCTGGGGCTTTCCGGTCGTAGCGGGCTGGGAGTACAAGGGCTCCTTCTGGGTGTTTGGTGGGTTCGATGGCGACATAACAATCGAGCTCGTTTCGCTGGAAGACGAAGTCTACACCAAGGCGTCAGTGTATGTGTGCGCTTCCAGCTCGTCGTGGACGCAGTACAATTACACCTTTACGCCTTCGGACAGTGCACCGAACAGCAACAACACGCTCAACTTTACCTTTGCCTCGTCGAGCTTGAAGGGCTCAGCCAACTTCAACCTACTGAGCTTGTTTCCGCCAACGTACAACAACAGGCCCAACGGCAACCGGGTCGATCTCATGGAAGCCATGGCTGGTCTTTACCCGTCCATCTTCCGTGCTCCAGGCGGCAATAATGTGGAAGGTCTCAAAGCACCATACTGGTGGAATTGGACCAATACGATTGGGCCGCTGAAAGATCGACCGGGCTTCCCTGGAACGTGGTCCTACGAGAACACGAATGGTTTGGGCTTGATTGAGTATCTGCTCTGGGCGCAGGATTTGAAGATGGAACCGCTTTTGGCGGTCTGGTCGGGGCTTTGGCTTGATGGAACTGTGGTGCCGGAGGACGAGTTGCACGTGTATGTGCAGTCCGCACTTGACGAGCTGGAGTTCTTGATGGGAGATGCTAGCACGACCGGGGGCGCCAAGCGGGAAGCGCTTGGGTATGGACCTTTCCAGATCAACTTCGTGGAGGTCGGGAACGAGGACTCCTTGAATGGCGGCGCTCCTTCGTATGGTGCGTACAGGTTTCAGGCCTTTTATGATGCCATTCATGCTGCGTATCCGCACATTACTATCGTCGCGTCCTTCTACGACGTAGGCGATTTCGATCCGGATGCGCCTGGACCGAAGCCGCCGGATGGTGCTGCGGGCGACTATCATGAGTATGCCATCCCGGTGCAGATGTCGAGTCAGTTTAACTTCTTTGACAACTACACTTCGGCGCATCCGATTCTCATTGGAGAATACGCGATTGTCGAGTACGATCAACCCGGAACCAGCACGGTGAGCTGGGCGGCTGGCGCTGGACGAGCTTTCTTTCCCTTCTGGTATGGCAGTGTGGCCGAGGCGGTGTTCTTGCTGGGCGCTGAGCGCAACTCGGATAAAATCATTGGGTCTATGTATGCGCCTTCGTTTCAGAACTTGAATCGGTGGGAGTGGATTCCTGATTTGATCGAGTACGACGCATTCCCCGGTCACACTACGCTATCGACGAGTTACTACATGATCCAGCTGTTCAGCCAGACTCGCATTACGGAGAATCTGCCCATCTCTTTCAGCTCGGGTGGATTCGGCCCACTGTACTTCGTGGCAGGCCGCTCGGACGTAACAGGATCACATATCGCCAAGTTTGCCAACTACAACAGCACGGGTTCGACCTCGATCACGATGGGATTCGATGGGGTCGGTGCTGGTGCATGTGGCGAACTGACGTATTTGACCGCGCCGATGAATGCTTCAAATCCGGTCGGCGGTAATGTCGTGGAGAGGCATACGTCTACCGTGGATGCGAGTAATGATGGTAGCTTCTCGTTCGATTTGCCGGAGTATAGTATAGCTGTCTTTGAGATTACGGCGGAGTCAGCGGGCTGGGGCAAGGATTATGGGACTCCGAGTGGTAGGGTGGGATGGAAAGGGTTCAAGGATTGGGGTCACTGATCTAAAGATTGAAATCAGTGGGGCCAGTGTATTAGGTGCAGATCGATAGTGGAATGGATGCCAGGCGTGGAGCGCTGTATGCTTATGCCCTTGAGACTATGAGAGAGGCCTGAGTATCTTCGAGCAGAGAGGGTCTTTGGAAGTCGCGTTTGGGCGACTCGTAGCCGTGCTCTGGATCGCATCAGCTACGACTTATCTTTTCCGTACTTACGTCCCGACCGTAGTCATACACAGGGCCTAGCACTATTTTGGGTGAAGCATCTTTTGATGTCTTCCAAGTTGTGAAAGATGATTGGTGCTGATGGAAGTTCCTACGACCACTACTAGTGATTTGGGGTGATCCAATGGCATGACTTATCCGTAGGCGCCGGCAATGGCCATAGTGAATTTTGGGGATGCAATGCAATGGAATACTCGTCCCGTGTGTGCTTCATTGTACGTTCGAGGCCTGTGAAGAACGATGAAGGGGTGGACGAAAAGGTTCGCAAGGCAGCTGAAGATGGTTCCATGTAGTGAGTCCCTCTGCAGAGAGTTTAGTGTGGTCGAAAGATATTCATTTTACAGGACCCGTCCTTTTGAGTCGACGCTTGGAAGATTCTTCGCATCGACGCACACGTCTGTCTGCTGGGCGCGGGAAGAGAGGAGTGACTACTGTCGTTTTAGGAGAGTCCGTAGTCTCTGTACCTGATCTTTCAGGTTTTGCATGTGATTAGGCGGCTCGGTCCTGCCAGAGTTGAAACTGTAAGGTAGCGTATTGGTGCGGAGGACACTCCGAGGAGGGGGAGTTTTTTGTATTACACGCAATACGGTGTCGGAGTCTGGCTTGTGGCAAGTCGGGTGCTGTACTGCGCGAACGACGCTCTCAACAATGGCAATGTCTACCAAGCATGCTGATCTTTGATACTGAGAAGATTGCAAATTGGTCTTGTATATTCCCTGACTAAGCAGCCACCGGGGGCGACTTGCAAGGGGGCGGTGGCGTGTGTGGTACCATGGATGGTTCACCTCGGCGCCGCCTACAGTACATGGTTTTGAGTTTAGGGACAGTTCACTTAACCTTCTAGATATCCAGGCGCGTGCTTCCTTGGATCTTCTCAACGACGTCTTCACTTCTTGCACGTCACACTCTGCTTCACGCGTGTCTCTGCGTGCCGAGAGCTGGACGGCAATGGCACGGTGACTTAAGCACAGCCCTTGCATAGATATTCACAACTCACAATGCTCGCACAGCTCGGGCGCCCCGCGGCGAGATGGATAGCTGTCGCGGCTGTGCTACTGATCCTGCTCGTCTGGCACACTGGACCCCCAGACAATCTGTCAATACCGCGATTTGGCACATCTAGTCCTCCAGCCACAGGGCCCAAAACAGAAGGTGTGGTCACCGGCGCCACGGGAGATGGCAGACAGCACATGGAAGTGCCGAATGTGGTCGCGAACCCTTCCAGGCCAGACGTTGTCCTAGACACGCGCCCAGATGCACAGGATGCGGATAAATTCCCAGATCAACCCACAGCGGAACAGTCGGCTTGGCAGGAGGCCCAGCAGGCCCAGTCGCAGCAAGCTGATAGTTATCTCGAGCATTTCAAGCGGATTGTGGAGGAGCCGCCGATGTCTGTCAAGGATACGAAAGCCACGTGCCATTGGACTGATATCAAGGATGTTGACTTCCAGTTTGGCGATGATGCGGACTGGGTGGTGCAAGACAGAAGCGATGCTGAGATTGCAGCGCACCAGAAGGAATGGCATGACTTTGTGAAGAGTGGGCTCATTCCTTACGAGACCGTAGCCCCGAAGTTCTCAGGCAAGGGCATCGTCGTTTGTGCTGGCAATGAGAGATCGTTGCTTAGACTGCAAGTGCTGTTGCGGATGCTTGGGCATCTACAGAGCAAAGTGCCGGTGGAGGTGCATTATTTTGGAGACGAAGAATTGAGTGAATACAATAGGACCGATCTGCAGGGCATGTACCCGAACACTTTCTTCAATGACTTGAACGGCCCGGATGTCATTCTCAGCACCAAGCACGAGAACTTCTGGATCAACTACAATGTCAAGACTGCCTCCTTACTCAATTCCCGCTTTGCTGAGCCACTGCTTATGGACTCGGACAACGTGCCGGTTTCGGATCCAGCAGGCTTGTGGACATCCGAGTCATACAAAAATTTCGGCACTGTCTTCTGGCCGGATATTGCACGCACGAGGAAGGAGAACCCGATGTGGGCTATCACGAATACGCCCTGTAAACCGGATGAGTACGAGCAGGAGAGTGGTCAATTGCTAGTGGACAAGAGGAGGTTCTGGTATCACTTACAGCTTGCTGCGTGGTTCGGTCACCAAGACTACTATCAAAAGTTCTTGCTGGGTGACAAGGACTGCTTTCGCTTTGCTTGGCATGCCCTCAAGACGCCATATGGTCGTCCAGCGAGGTGGCTAACCAGTGTGGGATATGTTGGTCGACCGAAAGGCGAACCAGATTTCCCACATGAGATGCCGCCAAGCGAGTTTGATGATTCGATGTCAAAGTACCAAGGTGGCGTAAAGAGCACGTACTGCGGTCATTCATTCGGCCAGCACCATCCTGACGGCGTGAATGCGCCGATACAGTTCGTACATGGTGGATTGCTGAAGACGCTAGATAATGCGCGGATCATACACATGCGTGAGCACGGTGGCTTTTTCAGCGCGTACAAGGCTAGTAGCAAGGCTAGTGTGGTGAGTACAATCCCTGTTTTCGCATTGAAGCGTTCTTGTCCTGATGTCTCGTCTACAGATCAGTGCCGTGACCGAGAAAGTCCACATCAAGTACGACGGGGGAGATTATGCTTCAGAGGAAGGGCTGGAGCACGGCTCCCAATGCACGGACATGGACGAAGTCGTCCCGCGGCCTATTGGCGACAGTAACACCAAGGAGCTGGTTGGATTCGAGGATGCCTTTTCGAAGGCCGGCGGGTTCTGGATGCTTAATGAGACATTGTGGAATGATAACAATATTCCTAATCTTGGAGGTTAGGGTGGTGACTAGTGAATAGGTGATGATGTAGGCTTCCTGGAAATGTAGTTATATACATTCGAAGGGATTTGGACTGTATCGAGCTATAGAATTGCAGAATTGGATTCCAGAAGAGCTTGCGACTCGTAGTAGACTTGGTCGGGCTTTGGTCGCGCGGATCCAGGTGGGTGCGCGCTAGCATCCGTTGTCTTGTAGACCGTTGCTGCTGTGGCTTGACACCTGGACGTTGTCCGTGAGATTCTTCATAATATGCGCGTGTCCACATGACAAGAGCAACCTCAACTTTACCCACAGCGAGATCTCTGGCGAAGCTGCCGTCAGCAGTGGCCAAGGCCTTGCATATATTGATGCGATTGCGCTCGTAGATAAGCTGCGATCCCTACTGTACACATCTGACGACACTCAGATATAACTCGCAGCCGTATGCGTGCGGTATTAGTCTCCAGAGCTAGACCAACCACTGTGGTGTAAGCACATCGTCCTCCAAAGCTCAGTGTATATCAGAGCAGAGTAAAGGGCTTACCAGGGGACACGAAGCTACTCAAGTCTGAAATGTGTACTGGGTGCCTCCAACAACCTGCACGTGCAGGTTCGATCCACGAAAGCATTAGAAGCTTGCCCAACACCTGCGAGCTCTGGGCGTCTGCAGACGCATCGAAAGCACAGGTTGATCGGGCAGTTCAGGCGATGCAAATATCTCGGAAGGCGAGCACGTCCAGGATAGGAACCTTGCGAAAATCTCTTGAGCCGCAAGCTCGTCAGAACGAAGGGGCGGGGGGGGCATTTGCGACTGGCTGAAGTGCCAGGCTACTGGTTTCGCTTTGCCAACACAGATATCGCAACGCTTTCTCTGGAATGCCTCTAATGGTCTGCGGAAGTCCGGCCAGAGTGACTGTGTGGTCCTCGACCATCAATAGGAGGGCCCCAGGTGTAAGAAAGTCCTTCATACGTCGTGCGATCTTCTTCTTCGTCGAGCGAAGCCGAGACCAAGTCACAAATCATAGGCGCGTCGTGAGAATCTGCCGGATGGAGTAGAGCCACGCGTATGCTTCTTGGCCCGAGCATGGCAGCCGAGATTATTGAGAGATCGATATGACATGGTGGACTACCAGGTGCCGTAGAAGGGGCAGGCCGAGGTCAAGCGGGGGCTATGCACCTCGAACTGTAAATGTCCTATTACTCGCCGGATTGATGGCAAGACCGTCCGATGCACCTTCCCATCTCAGGAGCCTCCACGAGACTTAGCGCATCTATTGCCATACGTCGTGCTTGTCTCCGATACTCTACTGCGACCACGGCTTGATCGAACGAGGCCCCGGATATGTGGCTATCCCATTGTCTTCTTAAGGTACGTAAGCAGGTTTGACGTACTAAGGTAGTCTCAGTGCTTCTTGGCGAGAGTTGCTTTCCGTTTCCCGAAGGGTCACGAGTTGGAGAGAACGGTCTAGCCGCTGATGTAGCCAGTGCCATGCGATACCGTGACTTCTACGCTATGAGTAGGTGAAGGGACCTCCTTGCTTGCAACGGGGGAGTGTCGAGGTATCAGTGATTTTTGTCGCGTGCGCCGAGCTCGCGTCGCTGAGACAAGCCGCTAATAGAACTATGGAAGCCCATCGCAGGTGCTGGACGAAACCACCACTACTTCGACAACCGACGCAATAATCATGCTTGCTTCCACCTGCCTCATTCCCCTGCTCGCTTTCCTCACCACAACAGGAGCGGCTCCAGCAAGACCGCCCTGGCATGGGAAACAATCTGCTGGAGGTGCGCTCATGGACCGCTCCCAGTGACAAGACAAACATGCTAACGTGGAAATTCCGGGGCGACAGGCATTTGCTACCAGGAGTTCAACAACCAGGACTGTTGCAATTGCGACTACGCGACCGGCTACCTACTTCAGTGTCAGCGTCAGTCTTCTCTTCCGACGGGTTTCCTGCTGCGACGATCCAACGCTGATGACGGTGAACAGCGGATCTAGCAGGGACATCGACCTCGGGACGTAGATGTCTGGGGCTGGGGTTGCGTGTGTATCAGGAGTACAAGGAGGATTGCGTGTGCTAGAGCAGCATGGAGTAGTTGAGGACTGGGCGGTCAGTGGTTCAGGTGTGTTGGAGGGCATCATACAGTAATCACGCTTCGAGGCGCGTGGAGGCGTGTTGGTACTTGATCTTGGACAAACTCCGCCGGCTATGGAAGTTTCATCAGTGTTCTACATAATAATGATCCGTGTACAGTGATTATTGCATGGAGCACCGTTGGGTGTTGCCTCCCGGAATGCTGATGCCTGAAAAGTTGAGCAAGACTGGAGCGTTTGAGATGGCGAAGGGGATTGCGTGTTGCCTCCAGGCGACGACTGGAGGCTGAGTGCAGAGGTCTTGGCGACGTCATGCGCCCGTAGATTATGTTGGGTAGCATTGCGCCTTTGCATTTGTTTTCGTATTATATTATTATTTGTTACATGTAGCCATCCTCGCTGCGATTGACTCTCAAGTGAGCGACTACGTGCAAGAACGAGAAGGTGCGGACGGTGACTTGTACATTGTGACTTGAAACTGGCGGCGCAATCGTAATAACCCGGGCGGCCCACTGAACGGCGATCCTTCCCGTCTCCCAGCTGCACGGCAACTCGCACATGCACAATTGTTGCTGCAGCTGAGCGTCGGGAATGGCGGTGACGAAACGTGCGGGACGTAAGAAGGACGCTTCTCAAGCACCACCCCAGGCAGGCGGCGGTGGTGAAGGAGGTGGTGGGGGTCGGGGTGGGGACGGTACCGGTGGAGGGCCGCCCGCGATCCGGAAAGCCGCCTACGAGACGAGCAAGAAGAAGGAGGTCGGGGTCAGTGATCTGACGCTCATCAGCAAGATCAGCAACGACGCCATCAACGACAACCTGAAGAAGCGCTTCGAGAATGGCGAGATCTACACGTACATCGGCCACGTGCTGGTCTCGGTCAACCCGTTCCGCGACCTGGGCATCTACACCGACCGCGTGCTGGACAGCTATCGCGGCAAGAACCGCCTGGAGGTGCCGCCGCACGTGTTCGCCATCGCGGAAAGCGCCTACTACAACATGAAGGCCTACCACGAGAACCAGTGCGTCATCATCTCCGGCGAGTCCGGCGCTGGCAAGACCGAGGCCGCCAAGCGCCTGATGCAGTACATCGCCAACGTCTCGGGCGGCAGCAACAGCTCCATCCAGGAGATCAAGGACATGGTGCTGGCCACCAACCCGCTGCTCGAGTCCTTCGGCAACGCCAAGACCCTGCGCAACAACAACTCGTCCCGCTTTGGCAAGTACCTCGAGATCCAGTTCAACGCCCAGGGCGAGCCCGTCGGCGCCAACATCAAGAACTATCTGCTCGAAAAGAGCCGCGTGGTCGGCCAGATCAAGGACGAGCGGAACTTCCACATCTTCTACCAGTTCACCAAGGCAGCGAGCCAGGCGCATCGGCAGAACTTTGGCGTGCAGGAGCCGAAGACGTACCTCTACACCAGCAAGAGCAAGTGTTATGATGTGCCAGGCATAGACGATGTATCGGATTTCAGGGACACGATAGAGGCCATGCGCGTGATTGGCATGAGTCAGCAAGAGCAGGATGAGGTCTTCCGTATGTTGGCTGCTGTGTTGTGGATCGGCAACATTACGTTTGCGGAAGACGACCAAGGCAACGCAGCAGTCAGAGACCAGAGTGTCATTGACTTCGTGGCATATCTGCTCGAAGTAGAGGCGGCACATGTTAACAAGGCGGTGACGACCCGCATTATCGAGACGAGAAGAGGCGGCAGGCGTGGCAGTGTGTACGATTCGCCCATGAACATTGCGCAAGCGAACAGTGTGCGAGATGCGCTTGCCAAGGCCATCTACAACAACATGTTCGACTGGATCGTGCAGCGTGTGAACCAGTCACTCCAGGCACGAACAGCCATGTCCCACAGCATCGGCATCTTGGATATCTACGGCTTCGAGATCTTTGAAAACAACAGCTTCGAACAGCTGTGCATCAACTATGTCAACGAGAAGCTGCAGCAGATTTTCATCCAGCTCACATTGAAGACCGAGCAGGAAGAGTACGAGCGCGAGCAGATTCAATGGACGCCGATCAAGTATTTCGATAACAAAGTGGTCTGCGAGCTCATCGAAGAGAAGCGGCCGCCGGGTGTGTTCGCCGCGTTGAACGACGCCTGTGCCACGGCGCATGCCGATCCATCAGCTGCCGACCAGACATTCGTCCAGCGATTGAATGCTTTGAGTGGCAACCCAAACTTCGCACCGAGGCAAGGGCAGTTCGTCATCAAGCACTATGCTGGAGACGTCAATTATTCTGTACAAGGCATGACGGATAAGAACAAGGACCAATTATTGAAGGATATTCTCAACCTCGTCGCGCAGTCGAGCAACAATTTCGTCCACACACTGTTTCCTGAGCAGGTAGACCAGGACAACAGGCGCAGGCCACCCACTGCAGGCGACAAAATCAAGGCTTCAGCAAACGATCTTGTGGCGACACTGATGAAGTGCACGCCCTCATACATCCGAACGATCAAGCCGAACGAGAACAAGTCGCCGACCGAGTACAACAATCAGAACGTATTGCACCAGATCAAATACCTTGGTTTGCAGGAAAACGTCCGTATTCGCCGCGCTGGATTTGCTTACAGGCAGACGTTTGAGAAGTTCGTGGAGCGCTTCTACCTGCTTTCTCCGAAATGCTCGTATGCCGGTGAGTATACGTGGACCGGTGATGCCCGCAGGGGTGTCCAGCAAATCCTCAAAGATACCTCGATACCCAAGGAAGAATGGCAAATGGGTGTTACGAAAGCCTTCATCAAGACGCCCGAGACGCTCTTCGCGCTTGAAACCATGAGAGATCGGTATTGGCACAATATGGCCATTCGCATCCAGCGTGCCTGGAGGAACTACCTGCGTTACCGTATCGAGTGCGCCATTCGCATCCAAAGGTTTTGGCGCAAAGTCAGTGGCGGCGAGCCGTACATGGTGTTGCGTGATGAAGGTCACAAGGTTTTGGCCGGACGGAAAGAGCGACGACGCTTTTCATTGATCGGGTACAGACGATTCTTGGGCGACTATCTCGGCATCGACAATAGAGGCGGCACTGGCGAGCTTCTTCGAACCAATGCTGGTATCGGTTCTGGTGAAAAGACGTATTTTTCCTGCCGTGCTGAAGTCCTGATCTCTAAACTGGGTCGATCATCGAAGCCCGAGCCGCGATTCTTGATCTTGACGAACAAAAACGTGTATTTGATCAAGCAGGCACTAGTGAACAAGCAACTGCAGATCTTTGCGGACCGAACCATTCCGCTGGGCGCCCTGAAATTCGTGTCGGCAAGCAATTTGAAGGACGACTGGTTTGCCCTAGGCGCTGGCAGCCCGCAAGAACCAGACCCGCTCGTCAACTGCATCTTCAAGACCGAGTTTTTCACTCAGCTGAAGCAAGTCACCAGAGGCACCACCCAGATCCAAATCGGTGATACGGTCCAGTACAACAAAAAGCCTGGTAAGTTGGCTACTGTCAAGGCTGTGAAGGATCCACAGGTGCCCAGAGACGATGTCTACAAGTCAGGCCAGATTCACACTGGACCAGGTGAGCCACCAAACAGCGTAAGCAAGAAGACACCAAAAGGCAAGAGCGTACCTGGTAAGGCTATCACGAGTGGCAAACTGCTCAAGAAGAGTGCTGGAGGCAAGCTGTCGCAACAAGCCGCACAACGACGACCCACTCCGCAATCGCAACCATTACCTGGCCAATCTGCAACACGATCGAACGCCCATGTTGTTCCGCAGCCAATAGCACAGTCGCAACCAATTGCTGTATCGCAGTCTGTGGCCGCTCTGTCCAATGGTGTCGGGCATGCTCGAAATACATCCACAGCGAGTGCGCGAGTCCCTCCTCCGCCTCCTCCGCCAGCCGCTGCTCAGCCACCCAAGGATCAGTACAAGGCACTCTACGAATTCCAGGGCCAGACCAGTGGTGAGCTAAGCCTCAAGAAGGATGAAATCATCGTCATCACGCAAAAAGAGAACAATGGTAAGTCGACTCACGCTGGTGACTGCGAAGCTGAGACTGACCTAGACACAGGATGGTGGCTAGGGCGCCGGCTAGACCACTCCGCCTCTGGATGGGTACCTGCCGCATATCTCGAGGAAGTCAAACAAGCTCCACCGCCTCCTCCAGCCGCTGCATCACGTCCGCCACCACCTCCCGCGCCTGCTCTCGCGCGTACGAACGGCATGGCGAATGGCGCTGCTCCAGCGGCGAAAGCTAAGCCTACTCCTCCCGCGCCTCCGGCGAAGCGTCCAGCCGGCAGAAAACCTGCTCCCGCGACCCCGGCGAGGGACTCGGGGTACTCGAACGGAACTGCAGGTGGAGATAGTGGAAGGTCTACGCCTACAGGTGGCGGAGGTGGATTGGCTGGGGGGCTGGCGGAGGCCCTGAGAGCGAGACAGAAGGCGATGCACCAGAATGACGACGGGCAGGGCGATTGGTAGGGCATGGCTCCTTAAATTAAGAACGCATGGTGTTGGGGTATGGAGAGTGATATCGATATACATGTGTAGGCTGCTAGTATGAATATGAGAGCACTTTCGAACGGTCTCTCTGGCCGCGTGGACCACACCCTGGGCCTTGAAGATTTGGCGCTGTCGAATGCGGGCAGTGCTTGCGCCGCGGACTTTGGATCACGATCCTCCGTGGACATGCAGGCGGTCGATTATGCATTGCTCGGGCCTGTTGCTATGTGATACAGTGTCGACTCAGCGCATACCACAAAGACGTGCATTGCAATCGACCTGGATTGGCGGGCTCCATCCGTGCCGTGCTGGTTCCACTTTTGCTCAATCATGGGAAACGTTCATGACCAACAGTTATTAAATCGACGGCCAGAAGAGGACAGCTGCGCGATCTGCTACGCACTGCGATCAAGTCCATCAAACGAACTTCAGGTCTTGCTTATGAGGTGAGGCAAAAGGTCTGCAGCGAATCCTTCAGATACTGAAGACGGCTTCATCGCACAGACGACCGACGAGCAGAGACCCGAGGACCATGGATTGGAAACTATTTTTGCAGGTCGTAGTCGACAATTAACCAGCAAAAGAGGCTGCATGCACCATTTTCCGCACCAACTTCACATTTGCTAGCCGTTGAAAGGGCAATGCTACCAAATCACCAGATAACCTCGAACATCTGCCTCGAAGGATCAACGACGCACGTGACGGCGGACGGAACTCACGATCGACCTTAATGGCTTATCTGAAAGTGTTTATGCATTCGTGCCTCATCGCCTTGATACACCTTGGTTACCTTCTAGCTCCACCGGTGCCGTTGTGGCATCCAGTTCTCCTGTCTCACGATCACCAGGTAGCTCTGATCGACGCTGCGCGGACTGATTTTGCTTTGCTGCTTCTGACGAGTATATTCCCACCTGTCCCTGGTATACGTGGTCCGAATAACCTGGTGGGCCAACTTCAGCTGGAGTGGCATCTCTACTTTGCGCTTTGCGTCTTTTTCTGACCATCAACAACGCCGCGATCAGCGCAATCGCACCAATCGCACCTACGGCCACGCCAACGCCGATGCCAGCAGCAGTTCCCGTGGGCAGGCCATCGTTGCTGGAAGATGCAGATGTTGATTGAATGGAAAGGGGCGCGGAGGAAGTCGCTGAAGTTGGGGTTGGCGAAGATGTCAAAGATGGGGTGGAAGTTGTCCAGGATGCTGTAGAAGTTGACGACACTGATGTCGTCTGCGCAATGTTCCAGCCAACGACTGCAATTGCACCTACTGTAGAGGCGCTGCGCAACGTAGTCGTTGCAATCGACCAATCATCGCTATCGAGAGCGGACGTAGAGCCATATGTCAGGACGGTGCCAGAGTCCACGGTCGATAGGCAATTGCCATCCACGCTGTCACCGTCACTTTCGCCTTCTATGTAGTATCCGCTGCGGAGGGGTGTCAGAGACTTAGGCACTACAGCTCCAAGGATACCTGCTTACTTTGGACAGCACATCGCCTGAGTACTTCTCGAGTTCTTGACATATGTCTCCACCGTTGCCCAACCATCAGGGCACGTCAACGGCCCTATACTCACCGCAGTGTGCGCTTGTGTCCCGGCGCCCAGAGCTGCCTGGTCCCACCAGGTCGTTACTGCTGGAGGTAGGCATGCGGCGTCGGTGTCAACGTCGAGGCCATATGCTGGGTCGAACGCGACAAGGCTTGGTCCATCCAGCCTGAAGTAGGTCGAGCATGGTGTCGAGAGCGGCCATGAAGTGGTGAGCGCGATCCACGACGTTACGGCGCCGCTGTGTGTCTCCGGTGGATAGGCCATACAGCGAGGGAATTAGAGGTACTTGGAGATTCTAAAAGAGCCATGAGGTGATGTGGTACCGGTGAGGAAGGGCTGAGGATTGCTGATGATTGTGCACGACCCCCGGGGCTGCCTCGGGCTGAGTTCTCGTGGATATGGTGACGACTTGTCGCGAGACGCAAATGTGAGCCATGTACATGTTGAGTCCGATTGGCAGGTAAAAGGAGAGGACGATAAGCAGGTTCAGCCGAATTCAAGTGTTGGAGAAGTGGTGGTCTTGGCTTGCAGCATGGCCAAATGGTCTGGCGCGACCTGCACGGATGTACGGATGTATGCAGAAGACGAGCTCGTTCACTCCCGGTTCGCGGATCATGTTGCACTCGGGCTATGAACAAAGTACAAGGCTACTGCTGGGCCAGCGAATGGGCTTCAAAGAGCTCGAACTTGCAAGGGCTCGCATGCTCACTGTCGTTCGCAGCGTAGTCCGCCGGCAATGAGGCTCCACAGTCCGTGTTCCTGACACTGCTGTCGCCAACCGGGGCACCAAGGAACCGTGGAATGCTGATGAGACGTGCAATCTCTGCACGAGCGTAAACGCATTGACGCCCACGAAAGTTGTGCGCGGTCGTGGCTGTGGTTCGTGTCACATCAACAAAATCGACAATTTGGTCGACCGCATTGGAAACTCGAAAGCGCGCTTGGTTCTTCCTGGACCGTCGATTTCTATCAACATGAACAATGCCGATCTTGAGGTCAGTCGGCCGGCGCCTTGAGCGCGACAACAGAACAAAGAGCTGTGGAGCCCACATCGACGTTTGCGCATGTGGCTGCGGCTTTCACAGCTATGGCAGCTACCTGTGTAGTCCCACCACCACAATCCCACCCACCAAACGGTGAAACAAGTCTGAATGTCTTTTCTGATACATGAGCGTGGATCGCAGTCAAAGTGCGGCGTGAGTGAACGAGCTCCTGAGACGGTCAATTATCGGCACGCACTTTACACCGAACCCAGAGGTAATGCCAACATGGCAGTGACGGCACGACGCAAGAAGCCATTGACTACGTCAGCACCCATTCGCAACCAGACCACGGGGTCGAGACCTGGCTGGAGCATGAACTATCGAGCGCTCAAGGCAATAGTCGCACTCATCGTAGTCGGTGCACTCGTCCTCCTCAATGCTCTTCGAGATGGGCCTTCTTTATCCAAGCAAGCATCGCCGCAGCAAATATGGGATTTTCGGAAGCAGCAGGTGAGGGAAGCTTTTGTCGAGAGCTGGGACGCGTACAAAGAGTACGCATGGGGTCAGTCCTCAACAATCTCCCTGCGATTAGTGCTGAGCTGACGAGGTGCTGCGCATGAGGCAAGGACAGGTTCCATCCAATATCGAAGACTGGCTCACAGATGAGCCCATCCGGACTAGGCTGGATGATAGTCGACAGCCTCGACACCCTTATGATCATGAACTTGACGTCTCGAATTGCGGATGCTGAGGCCTGGGTAGCCACTGAGCTCGACTACGACCAAGATCAGGATGTCAATACCTTCGAGACCACGATCCGTATGCTCGGAGGACTTCTATCAGCACACTACCTCTCAACGCGCAATGTCGACAACAATCATCAATCCATCTATCTCACAAAAGCAACAGCGTTAGCTGATCGACTGCTTGGAGCCTACGGTTCCCCGAGCGGCATTCCGTATGCGAGCTTGCAGCTCAACACCGCGAACGGCATTGTATCGCATACGGATGGAGGCGCCTCTTCGACCGCTGAAGCGACCACATTGCAGCTTGAGATGAAATACCTGGCATACCTTACAGGCAACGAGACGTACTGGCGGAAGGCTGAGCATGTGATGGAAGTGGTCGACGACAATCAAGCTCCCGATGGTCTTGTGCCGATTTTCGTGGACCCACGTAGCGGGCGCTTTGTGAGTGCGGAGATCCGCCTAGGAAGCCGCGGGGACTCATATTACGGTATCAGAGATCTCAGTCTTGATTTTCGATACCAATGACTGACACTCGGACCACAGAGTACCTTGTCAAGCAGTATCTGCAGACAGGCGAGTCGACCTACGAGGACATGTGGCAGGAAGCATTAGCAGGTATCAAAGGCCTTATTGTCCCGACTCGGCGTTCAAAGCTGCCCATCGTCGCCGAACTCCCTTATGGCGTCGGCGGCCCTCTATCGCCCAAAATGGACCATCTCGTCTGCTTCTTGCCCGCAGCGATAGCCCTTGGCGCAACCGGTGGAACCACAGAGGCCAGAGCCCGCAAGCTACCAAGCTGGTCCTCTAAGAAAGACGAAGATATGCAGCTTGCAAGGGAGCTCACGAAGACTTGCTACGCCATGTATGCTGTTCCGGTCACGGGTATCGCTCCGGAAATCGTCTGGCTCAATGTTCATGACCAGCACCTCCGTCCGAAGCAGGCCAAAAAGGCATTCAAGATTGCCCGCAGCTCGGACGACATCGAGAAGTGGAGACAGGACGTCATGATCAAGCCGCTGGATGCCCATAATTTACAACGTCCTGAGACTGTCGAAAGCCTTTTTATAATGTGGCGCATAACGCACGACGAGATATACAGATCTTGGGGCTGGAAGATCTTTGAGGCGTGGCGGGATCATGCTCGTCTTGGCGACGGGAAAGGCTACACGTCACTTAATGACGTCCGAATCTTCCCAGCGTCTCGGAGAGACAACATGGAGAGCTTCTGGTTGGTGGGGACACCCTTTCGTCAAAGGACCATGATTGTCTGGCTGATCTCATGTAGGCGGAAACGCTCAAGTACTTGTACTTGCTTTTCTCGGACGACGACGAGTTGTCGCTGTCGGAGGTCTTGTTCAACACTGAGGCGCACGTACTTCCGATCATCAAGAATAGCAGCTTTGGAACCGGATGGTCACGTAGGCCGAGGTGAACAGAACGGAGCACGAGTTAACACTATGACGCATTGTCGTCTGCCTGCTTCTGCCACGCGCCTATCCGGCGTCAAGTCTCGAGCTTCTCCGGATATCTCTTCTTGCTCTGACCACTCGTTGCAACGTGCTCGCACTCAGACGACATGACCTTTGACTTGTTGGATTTCTGAAACCTTCAAGTCTCGCAGTACAAGCACCGCTACCATCCCGACAACCCAGACCGCGATCGCCGCAATTAGATTGTTTCTCTGTCCGTCACCATATGCCTGCTGAATCGCTGTGCGAGCTGCGGAGCCTACCGGATATGACAGCTGAGTTGCTAGGTCTCCGTAAATGGTCTCAAGATTCGGAATCTCCTCCGCTGGCAAATACTTTGCAAGAGTGGTGAGAAAGCTGTTTTGCCATATTGCCGCAACGACAGTCAGGCCAACGGCGCCGCCCATGTTGCCGAAAAAATCCAAGCGTGGCTATTGCAACAGCGACGTGCTGATGCGAGGCAGCGGCTAGCATTGCGATCTCGTCACAAATGATTACAAAGCCGGAAGAAAAGGCTAGGAAGATCTGGCACATAACGATGTAGGCGATGTGCGAAGACTTGACAAAATACATCATCAGTCCTGTGCCCATGATGGCCAGTGGGACGCCACCGAACAAGCAGATCATCTTGTATCGTCCAGTTCTGTGGATGAGGTAGCCAGCTGCAAGTCCAAATATGACAGACCCAACCGGATAGACCTGCATGGCATAGCTGGCATCCGTGACGTCGAGCTCGTTGACGACTTGTAGGAAAGAGCTAAGGTAGCTGGACCAGCAGTAATAGCTGAAATATAGCGTGGCAGATAAGCAACACGCTCCCACGACTGTACGGTTCGTGAGCAGAGAAAATGGCAAGAACGAAGTCCCAGCCGGTGCAAAGGAACGTTCCCAGATCACAAAACAGCCGATCATGACGAAGCCGATAACGAGCAGAGATATGATCAATGGTGACTTCCAGCCTTTTGCTGTGAGAAGCGAAAAGCCACCTTGTTAGTGTACGTTCCCAATGCGAGCTGTGGTTGATTTAGTGATCAGGCATACCTTGGAGGGTGTACAAGTTGAAAGGCAACAGGAAGAGCGCCACACCAGCAGTTAAGAGGACCAGGCCGATCGCATCGAATTGACGAGCGTAGTAGACTAACGTCTGAGATACAGTGCGTCCACTGCTGATCTGTTCGGCGACTAGTCCGACCTTTCTTGCTTTGATTTGATGCCATTGCAGCAGGACCCACAATGGCAATGTCACGGCCGGTATCATTATAGCGAGCACGCCAAAAGCCCAGGGCCAACCTCCCGAGCCGGATAAGAACGCGCTCGAAATCGGCCCCCCAAGCCAACAGGTGATGAGGTTCGGAGAGTAAGCAAGTGCCTGATTTTGACGGAATCAACCAGACAGTCAGCAAAACCTGTCGGAGACCATGAAAGCTATCATCCAGCCGACTTACCTGCATGAGCCCTCGATTCCGTAGCGATGAAGTGTCGGCCACGAACACGCTGAGGCTATACTGCAACCCAGTATTCCCGACAGTGTTGAACACTTGCGCCGCGGCGTATGCTTCGACATTCGTAGAAGCCGCCATAATGACTAAGCCGATGGTGGCAATAATAATGCAAAACAGGTATCCGTGCGGCCTGCTAAAGACGTCGAGGATTTTGGCAATGGTGAAGTTGATACAGGCACCGACGACACTGCTCACGACGCTTATAGTGGGCGTGAGAGAATGAGCGGAGTAGGCTGAAGTGACGTAGGGTAATAGGGCGACTGAAGTCGTAGACAACATGCCCTCGACGAAGTACGTGAGCCAGATGAGGACGTAGGCAGCGATGAGGGAGGTGGTCGTCCAGGCAGTGGTTACTGCTTCGATCTGTTGCACTCCTGCTTGCAGTGGCGGTGATGAAGCCTCATCATCGTGGAGTTCAGTGTTTGTAACGGCTGTCATCTTGTCAGCGGATCCGTCTAGTTCGGTTGAGTGTTCCATGGTGTGTGTTGGTGTGTCAGTGCTGGCAGTACGATGCAGAGGAAAAACCGCTTGGTGGAGACTTCGATCATTCACATGAGCACATTGGGCTGGAGCAGGACAGAAGTTGACAGTCAAGCCTTGCGGTCCTGTGATCGACGGTACGGAGGTGATACGAGCAAATTTGCAAATTTTCAGATCATGAGATGGCTCCTTTTCAACGGACGATCGTCTCGTTCCCGGCGGCCTGATCAGTGAGACATCCAACCACGGATGATCTGCAAAGGGCGAGACAATATGCTCAAATCTACTCGGCACAACATAGAGCGGATTGTAACTCGCACGACCCACATGGTTTGATAGATAGCATACATGCATACTGGAACGCAATCAATACAAACAAGCCACCGTAGAAGTCCTGGCGAAGGCAAGACGATGTCAGTACGACCCTACCTCGAACATACAGAGTCTTCGCACGCCCGTATGTAGCTACGGGCCCCTAGGTCGCATTTGCGATCAAGTCCTAGCTAATAGATTCCGCTTGCGAAGAGCGGCTTACGCCCTAAATGGAACTTTGGACAAGTTTACGAAAGACCTTGTGACGTGCGGAAGTGCGAAGACTCTGTATATCAATTTGGTACTTTGTACTTTCTGTGGTAGATCTGCTCTTGGCACATCTGGAAAACTCAGCAAGCCCATATTGCGTTCATGTCTGTCCCGCAGCAAGCAAAGTCGCGTACTGGGTGAATTCATCGTCGTTGACTAACATGTCGAGCTCTTCTGGCAGTGTTCCCAACATGAGTTCAATCCCCCCGTCGCTCCTAGTTGGAAGGATAGCCAGGAAGCGGAAACAATCCTTGCCTCGCTCGATTAGGGGCTGCAACACCTCAGGCGAGCCGCCATTCGCAAAGAAGGCGTCGCCAAACGATATTTCCCTCGGCTGGAACAGCATCATGTTGGAAATCATCGCGTGCATGCCATCCAAGCCCATGTCGGCGTAGCTGAAACGGCCTTGCGGGTCATACGACGGTAAAGACTCGAGCAAAGTAAAGGTATCGTGTACAACCTGTACCGTGATGCGAGCGGCCGTCTCGCGGAGCAGGCATGCTACTTCCGCGACGCTCGTTTCGGGAGAGCACAGCTTCTCGACGGCCATTGCGGCGCGGTTCAGGGTCAGCATGTTTCCCGTATAGGTTGATGGAATCAGCGTGGAGAAGTACGGTCGGATGTTGATGGGCAATTCCAGCACAGATTGCTCCTCTGAAGTAAAGGTATGGCCCTGAATCCTGGCAACCCGGTAGCGAGCACGTATAGCATGGCGCCAGAAAAACGCTTGCACAATGTCGCTAAGCGAGAGGCAGATACCCTTATTCAGGCTCGCGCTGATTGCTTGTTGGAGGTTTCGCAGCTTCTCGCTCGTGATCAAGAAGGTAGTTGTGGTCAGAGCCCGCCCTGCAGGATCTGGAAGTGGCGGCCATGTTGTCTTTTTATCCCACACGGGTGGAGACGGCAAAGGGTTTGGATGATATGAGGGATCATTCTGTGCTGGCGTTGCACCCAGATGTCCATCGACCTCTGGCTCCGGAGGAAGGAATCCTACAAATGCCCATGTGCCAGGATCGACCTCGTGAACTTGCTTTTTGTTGCCCTCGAGCTCATGCACAATCCCCGGAAGGCTATGGTTGAAGCATTCTGGATCCAACCAAGAACAATTCGCTGAAGGATCACCCGCAATGAACCTGCAGCTCTCCGCCCAGACCTTGAGCGCCACTATGACGCCGCATCCGTCAAAGCAACAATGATGGATATTCGTGACCAGTATGCAACCTCCGTCCACGAAGTTGGCCTGCGCAGCCACAATATCTGTTGGATATGCCGGAAAGGTGTCACAGGGCTGAATCATGTCCTCACAGACAGTAGAAGGCGAGAAACTCTTGCTTCGCAGCACACTGAACGGGGGCAACGTCCGAGACAAATCTTTGAACTTCAATTGTCGTACCGTGTCATTCGTTGCTGCCTGTGGAGGGATCACTACTCGTAGATCACCTTCTTTGTATCCAATCTCCGAGGCGGCGGCGGGCATGATTTGGCCGCCAAGTGCTGGGAATACATTCATCGCCCGCTGGAGACCCAGCTGGAGCCATGCGAAGACCTGCGCGGGATCTGTACCCTCACGCAATGGTAGGTACATAACCAGGCCTGTCAGATGGTGATTAAGTCAGTGACTTCAAAGTTATTAATTGATGTAATGATCACGGAGACTTACCGGCATATTGGTTCGGCTGGGCACAGTCAAAGGGATTCAATTTTTGGGACCAGCGTGCCTTTTGCTGATCGATTAACCTCTTCAAATGAGACTCTCGTTGATTCGTACCGGGTTCGAGCAGATTGGTGTCCGAGGACTGCTTCAAAGCCAACACTAGCTGGAACAACTCCCTGGAGAATTTGGCTAGAGTAGGATTTGCATAAATATGGCTTGGCTCAAGCTTGTCGATGCCCATGCAGTTTTTGATTATGCTTACGGCCTCAATGACGAGTAGGGAGTCGAGTCCAAGGCTGAACAAGTCTGTGTCGACAGAGGCTTCAAGGATTGCGGGCACCGAGCGGGCTAAGACCTGACGGACGGAATTCTCAATGGACTCTCTCGAGGTTGTGTCCATGTCCATAGTCTCTGTTGCTCTGTCGCGAGAGTCGTAGAAGCGTTCTATGAAGTCTGCATACAGCAGTAGTGTGGCGTGCCGCTTCACGGTCCCTTTATCAGTCCGGACAAAAGGCTTGCTGGATTCTGCAAACGCAATGTAGTTCCGAAGCAGTCGATCCTGTTTCGCCGAAATCTCATTTGCTTTTTCGATAGTGTTCCATATGCTGTCGAGAAGTTCAATGCCTCGCTGTGTAGGCTCTTTAAGTTCAATGAGAAGGCCTGCTTGCCGCTTGCCTGTGCCAATCTGAATCGGTATCAGCAGGAGCATTTGGATTGTGATCATTTTCGCCTACCACAAGTGCTCCGTTGATCGCAGGGTGCGTTGATACATATGACTCGACCTGCAGAGGTGAGATCTTGTAACCATTCGAAAGGACCACGACATCGTCGCTTCTACCCTTGAATGCCCAGTGATTCTGCTTGGTGGGATGCTTAACATATAGATCTTTCAGGTTGATCGACTGCTTGTCGGGGAAGGTGTGGAATATGCCCTGGAAGAATGGCCAGTGCTCGTTTCGATGAACCCAGTGCTCAAATACGCCAGTCTCAACCTCTTTAAATTCGAAACCCGAGTATGGGTGGAAACTGAACCACTGCCAGTCCTGTCTGTTGACGACTAGGTTGCCGATGAACAGTCCTTCCGTTGTACCAGTCAAGTTCAGTATACGAATGACGTCGTTGATTTTACAAGCCACATCTGGGCTGACAGGGCCTTAGAAACCAGTCAGCGGTCTTGGTGAAGATGTGACGATGGGTCAACTCACCCCCAGATGCACAGATAAACTTGGAAGGCTCGAGTCTCGCGAGGGTGTCCGGAGAGTCGACTAGTTCGTCCACTAGACATGGCACCATGCTCCAAATGTCGATACGCGCGTGAGTCGCCAGCTTTTCGACGAGGTTCAGGCTTGGCAAGACGTCGGAAGGGCCTAGGACACATCGAAGGCCGTACAAAGACGGCATGATTATGTCCATAATGATGCCCGCACCCTAAATTCGTGCCCAGGGCGCAGTCAGCTGGTGTCCTTATGAACGAAAAGCCGAAGGACGCACATGGCTCATGGGAAAAGAGCTATATAATGTGTCCCCTTCATGCCAGAGAGATGTCCAAGGCTGAAGGCCGCCATCGCCCTCGACAGGTGGGAGTAGCCTGACGGCGTCCATCGTCCCGACTAGCCCGTGGGACCACGGGACAGGCTTAGGTACACCAGTCGTACCAGAAGTATGGAGAATGCAAAACGGCTGTCGCGCCACATCTTGGAAGCTCTTCTCGTACGGAAACGGCTCAGTAGACTCTGCATCAAAAAGCTCAGCAAGCGTTGGCATCTCGAGCACCCGCATCGGGCGTTTCTCTAGGCACTGTTCAATCAACGATGTTGGCTGTTGCTGTGAAGGTTGGACCCAGATGTGGCAGTCGGCGGCGCTCAGCACTGCCAGAGCCCCCTCGACGGCATTTTTAGGAGAGAGGAACAGTGCCTGGCCTGAATGTCAACAGACGCGATACTTCCAATAGTACTCGAACTCGCATACCGTGCATCCAGCTTTGACACTAGCATAGGTCAGTAGTATATGACACAGATCGTCTGCTTGTAGTTAGAACAAATCAAGTCGATCATCTCAGATTTAACCCACGAGGTCCGATATACGCCAAAGGTCTGATATTAGAGGCGTCCCCAAGCGACGAACGAAGCCACCAAGCCGTCTTGTCGACAGCCTGAGCCAGGTCTTTTGCCGTAATGTGGTGGAAGTCATAGCAATCGTCGGAGAATGCAGCCACCGAGTACAGCACACGGTGAGGGTTAGCGGCCGCTATGCTGTCCAAGATCTGGGGAATGAGCCTTCGTCCGTACTCTGGCATTGCGAGGAGCGAGAGCCGTTGGGTGAGTGAACTACGGGTGTCTGCAGAGCATCAAAAAAGAGGCACCCTTATTAGGTCTTGTGGCTTTAGTCTGTGTACCCGAGTGTGAGATACACGGCCGATCTAGGCACCCCGATAGCAATTCCTGAGCATGAATGGGCAGTCCGCGTTATGTCTCGTCGAGAGCATTGATCGAAGCCAAGCCGTGGGCCCGAGTTCCGTGATTGCGGATACGTCCGTAACGACGTGAGGGTGTAGACCGCTACTCGTCAAACCTGCTCGAACGTTCGCAAAGACCTGGGAGAGGAACGAAGGCGCCCCTTGTCTTAGAAAACTTCTTGAATGTTCTCAGGGACTGCTGCGATCGGGACTGCAACCGTGCTACGTCCGTAAGCATGACGGCCGAGGCTTGATGCCGCGTCGTTAAAAGATCGGCGAGGCACATGTTGCTCTTGTCTCCATCTCTCTCTGCAAAGCCAAAAAGTGAAGGCCGTAACGACAATACATCCTACAGTGTCCTACTAGCTTACTAGGTCGGATGCCACGCTTTAGCGAAGTTGAACCTTTGCAATCCTACCAATTTATTTACGCATTGCAGGGGCATCAGACCAATCCCAGCTAAAAACCCATGTATCTAGAGTGTGTCCTATAGATGCTGGTCCAGTGTGGTTGTCACAAGCTCCGTCGTAAGGCCCGGTAGAAGCTTATGTAGATCAAGCTGACCAGCGCAGCAGTGGCGCAGTGCCGAGTACTCTTTAGCCGGGTCTCTGTGATGAAGTTTGGTTCGTCATGACAGACGCCTAGACCAATTTCTTCGTTCTCGTATAATTATTGTTCATCGGGTTCAGAACGAAGTGGTATCACTATCTGCATGCTGATGCGGCCCGCGCGGGGACCCCTAACCGCAAGGTTCCTCACACACATGTTTGGCCTTTCATAATTTTCGCATGGTATCATCCAGTCCAACATTCTCTGGCCCGCTATACGGCCGCATGGAATCGCCATGTTCGACTTCTGCATCGCTCTCTGAGCTGCCGGGAAAGCCAAGGATCGAGAAGTAGCATGTCGTTACAGCCGTTCGGGCCATGCGCAATGACCGAGCAACTGGCCAGCGCGAGCTCAGCACACCAGAATATCGCTCGACGGTCTTGGATGCCGCATGTCAGTCTGAACTAGTTCAAGTCCAGTGTCAGATGTGTCAAGTTGACGATGTACGAGACTGCTAGTCTGGTCGGGCATACATCGCTCGTCCCTCCACGCCAACAATGTCCAAGCGGCGCTGAGATGGGCACATGAAGGCGTCTAGTGCTAGCGCTGATAAGACTGTAGGATCAAGGGTGCGCAGTATCCTAGAGCATCGCTAAATAGCTTACACGAGCATGCGTGCGACGTTGAGCCCCAATCGAAGGAGGAAGAATCCCTCTTCAGCTTGCTCGTGTCCTAGTGCTCGTGTCCTAGTTATAAGGTCATGATGACCATCCACCCGACAGATGCTGCCAGATCTCGTTCATCTTCTGCAAGTGCTTACAGTTCAGCACTCTTGATTTCCTAGAAGCACCTATCATTCCGACAGCATGGCCCACAACAACCCATTGCCTTATGCCGCCCCCACAGAGGAGATGCGCATCTGTAATATGATTCTAGAAATCATATTCACCTACAAGCTTCACAAATTTGAGGATGCTACAGATCGACTGGAAGTAGGGAGACCAAAGTTCCTGGCAGTGATCCAAAAGTTCGTGCAAGAGAGGAAAGCAGTGCAAATGTGCCTTCCAGCATTTCCATTCAAATCTGCAAATAAAGTAGAGAAAGTACTCGGAATCCTGCCCGACCGAGCCGAAGAGTTGGCACTGAGGCGGCTGAACGAGATGTGTCAAGCTATTAAGAAGATCTATCCCCCGGGTGCGGTCTTGACAATCATCTCGGATGGTCTTGTCTACAATGGTTAGTTACTGTCGACTTGGGTCGACTACGACCGAAATGCTAATGAGACAAAGACCTGCTCAATGTTCCTGATCGTGACACCTGGGCATATGGAGAGGCGCTACGCCAAATGGCAAATCAGCTCAAGTGCAACCATATTAGCTTCTCCAGGCTTCGAGACCTGGTCAATTCCGCAAGGCCAGATGAACTCAACCAGATCACTTATGTGGCCAACGCAACCAACTTCCGTCGACATTTGCTGAACGAGTTTGGCAAAGAAGATCTTGATATCGATCGGGAGCTAGAGACAAACCCAGACACCATGATGACGTATCTGGGATACCGAAGGTTCCTCGAGTCTGATTTGAAGTACGTCTTTCCATTAAACAAGGATCGGTCCAAGCACGCATACAGAAAGGACGTCAAGATCCTAGCGAAGGAAATGCTGACTCGGGGCTATGTAAGCATTACAACTTTGGCGCACTTGTGCAAGGAGTTCTGACATGGAGCAGGCATTCGCGGAAGCCGTCAAATCAGCGTTTCCCGACCATCTCAGACTCTCCATCCATCACTCCACGGGTGAGCACAAAGTCTCGATAAGTCTGTTGGAGACCAAATCCGAGTTCACGACCCCGTGGCATTGCTGTGTCGCCCTGCTGGCCAACGGCGAATGGCTTAGCGGCCCAAAGAGCAAGTTCGAACGAGGTCAGCGATTCACTATTGCATACGAAAACGGCACTCCGAGCCATTTCAAAGAGGTGGTAGCTGCGGAATCAAGCCCACCGAGCGCCAAATCAAGCAAGCAAATCAGCTCAGATAAGATTCTTCGGAAGATTGACTGTTGCCTGGTAGCTTCCCCAAAGACGATTGTCGACTTGTTCGAAGCCCTTTCCTCTAGAGACCAGATCAGCTGCAGCTTGTTTCGACTCAGTCTATGCAGCCGCTGGCGATCACATCAATGAAGCTAAAGGAATGCAGCTTACCAATCGACTCTGGCGAGACTCACACTCCACTTTCGGACAAAACGCTTTTGGCTTCAGTGCAAGAGCACCGCTACATCTGTAGTAAGCAAAAAGTCCAGGATAGCACCGAAGAATGTAGCAGCTGTAGCTTTCTACGATCTGTTACCTCCGAGGCTCCGAAAGTGTGTCCGCTTAGCCTAGCTTTATAAGATAGATTGCTTTACTTTTAACAACAATATCTTGTTTAATTTAAAAGCTATCTTTATAAGAGTTAATATATACTAGAGTAGAGTCTTTACTATATTTATAGTATTAATAACTAACTAGTAGATTATACGTACCTTAGTATGCATAATCTAAATAGGTAAGCATTAGTAGCTTCTTTAGATAAGTATATAATAAGAAAGAAGTACTAAGTAGTTCTAATAAACAATAAAAGTTTAATAATAGTTAATTCTAATTAGTTAATTACTAATATAAGTTAAATATAGTCTAAATAAGTTTAATCTATGTTTCTATATATACCTATAAGCTATAGAGTAATTAGAGTAATTAGTAGCTAACTTGTTATAAATTAAGAAAGAGAACCTAGTAGGCGTATATAAGCTTAGGTTACGAAGCACGTAGCACTAATTATTAATTCAAGAGAGGAAAGATATTATATAGGCAATTACATGCCTAACTATAGGAAAAGCTTAGTAATTAAACACGTAATAAAGCTTAGCGACTAACTAACTAGTCGACTAGTCGAATAGTTAAATAGTCGAGTACACTATAGAGATAACACCTAAAGGTATATAGGAACTTAGAATAGACTCTATTTATACTATATTTAACTTATATTAGCAATTAACTAATTAGAATTAGCTATTATTAAACTCTTGTTATTTATTAGAACTACCTAGTACTTCTTTCTCTTTATATACTTATTTAAAGAATACTACCTACGCTAACCTCTTAGAGTTAACTATATATATACTAAAGTATTTAGTATATATTACTCTACTAGTTAGTTGTTAATACTTTAAATAATCTTAAGTATAAGTTCTATATTAAGGAACGCTTTAGGAACTCTAGCTCTAAGCGAAGCTAGAGGATTAATATAAGTAAGAACTATAGAAGAAGACTATACTATAAAGGTTACTAAACTAGACCTCTACTATAGAGACTAAACTAAGCTTAAGGACTAGCTTAACTAAATATATTTGTACTTTATATTTAATAATATTATGTAGAATAAAACCTTGTTTGCTACTACCTATATATATAGTAACGCTTAGAGATAGATTAAACCTTACCTTTTAAAATACCTAGGAGATAATACTAATAATAAGAGAATTTTTAGAAACTTTAATATCTTTAGGACAGAGATTTAAAAGATCTATAGAATCTAAAACAATAAGGAAGTTTTAACTAGAGTTATCTAATACCTAATCTAGAAGTTATTAGCTTCTAATTATGTAGCTAAGTTTAAGTAACATGCTTAAGTTATAGAGTAAGATAATAACGCCTTAATAGTTATATTCTAATAAGGCTTAAAGAATAATATTAAAGATAAACTTATGTTTAATAGAGTAAGAAATAATAACCTAGACTAGATAGTAGAGAGCGTAATCTAGATTAATAATATGTTATATAAGCAAGTAATAGAAAGACGCTATAAACGTAAAGATAGAAGATATAGCTTTATACTTACTAGCTAGACTAGAGAAACGTATAATTAAGGTAATAACTATAATACTATAGACTAGAAAGCAAATAACATATAATAACTTAATAATAGAAGACCTATAGAAAGGAGACTCTAAGGCAAAAAGACTAGAATAAGGTGCTATATATATTTAAAGATAGGACATATAGTATAGAACTATAAGTTAAAGAATAAAGTACTCTAATAATAGTTTAATTTAATAGAATAAATTCAGGAATTTAATGTGATTCTTAGAACCTCTATATTATAATTTAGGGTAACTAGACAATATAGACTAATCTACTAAGGTGTCTGCAGCACTAATTAGCTATTAAGGATAGTACTCTCCGCCTTATAGTAGGAGCCTAGAGAGTATATACACTCTGCTCTCTATACTCTTACTAATCTCTAGAGAGCATAGAGAGTAGCAAGAGCATAGAAACCTTGTTATAGAAAAGGCAACGTATATAGGAACTTAGGATAGACTCTATTTAGACTATGTTTAACTTATGTTAGCAATTAACTAATTAGAATCGACTATTATTAAACTCTTGTTATTTATTAGAACTAATTAGCACTTCTACCTCTTTGTATACTTATCTAAAGAATACTACCTACGCTAATCTCTTAGGGTTAACTATATACATACTAAGGTGTTTAGTACGTATTACCCTACTAGTTAGTTATTAATACTTTAAACACTCTTAAGTATAAGTACTACATTAAGGAACGCTTTAGGAACTCTAGCCCTAAGCAATACTAGAGGATTAATATAAGCAAGGACTACAGAAGGAGACTATGCTATAAAGGTTGCTAAACCCGACCTCTACTATAGAGACTAAACTAAACTTAAGGACTAGCTTAACTAAATGTATTTGTACTTTATATTTAAAAATATTACGTAGAATAAAACCTTGTTCGCTACTACCTATATACGTAGCAACGCTTAGAGATAGATTAAACCTTACCTTTTAAAGTACCTTAGAGATAATACTAATAATAAGGGAATCTTTAGAAACTTTAATATCTTTAGGACTAAGATTCAGAAGATCTATAGGATCTATAACAATAAGGAAGTTTTAACTAGAGTTATCTAATACCTAACCTAGAAGTTATTAGCTTCTAATTATGCAGCTAAGTTTAAGTAACATGCTTAGGTTATAGAATAGAATAATAACGCCTTAATAGTTATGTTCTAATAAGGCCTAAAGGATAATATTAAGGATGAACTTATGCGTAATAGAGTAACAAATAATAACCTAGACTAGATAGTAGAGAGCGCAATCTAGATTAATAATATGTTATATAAGCGAGTAATAGAAAGACGCTACAAATAAGGAGGTAGAAGATATAGCCTTGTACCTACTAGCTAGACTAGAGGAACAAACAATTAAGGTAACGACTATAACGCTATAGACTAGGAAGCAAATAACACGTAATAACTTAATAATAGAAGACTTAAGAGGAGAAGACCCTAAGGCAGAAAGACTAGAATAAGATGCTATGCGTGTTCAAAAATAGGACATATAGCGCGAGACTATAAGTCGAAGAACAAAGTGCCCTAATAACAGTTTAATTTAATAGAGCGAATTCAGGAATTTAATATAATCCTTAGGACCTCTAGTAACAAGAAGCCTTAGAGAGGACACTATAAGGAACTAGAGAAGCATAATCCGCCTATAAGTAGTTATAAGGTTTAGCTTAACAAATACTATATAAGGGACAACTAGACTAAGGACCCTACTACAAAGTAGGAGGAACTAGTAAGCAGAGCTATCTAGAAGCTAGATACGACTCTTAGCTAGGTAATACCTATAGCTTTAGAATACGAATTTGAATCTATAGAATGCGTAGATAATAACTCTAATAACCTAGAGGTTATACTAAAATAGGAGATTATAATAGAAGTAGCCTGTAACGACGCAAGCAAAGAGCGTAAAGAAAAAAGGACGAAGGAGCCTTTACACTATAACTTAAATCCTAGGAAGGACTAAGAACCTATATAACTATCTATAATATAGAGCAAAATATTACGAATATGCAAAATAAAAGATTAGTTAGAACACTATAATAACGACTACCTAAAACACCTTAACAAGAAATAATAAGCATAGTAGCTACTACTACCTAGAATACTAGAGTGGATCTATATTTATAGAGACTAGAAATATAAAATCTAATAGACTAAGGTTATAAGAAACATTAACAACATAGTTAACACGCTTCTATATATCTATAACGCACCTGTTAAAGTTACGGAGATAGCTAACAACCTTATAAAAAACTAGGAAAGTCTCTACTATAAGAGAGAAATACAAGAAGAAAATGTTACTAACCTAGTATAACAAACTAGGGAGTACCTAAGACAAGACTAACTACGCATAGAAGAAGTTAACATTATTAAAGAACAAGATAATAGTATAATAGAAGCTAGAGATAGTAAGGAGAACAAAACGTCTAATAAAGAGTAGAAAGGCAGTAATAATATAGACAAAACTAAACTAGTAGAGTTTATAATATCTAGACATATAGAAGCTATAAGTATATTCGTTACAATTACTAGGAGATATAAAGAAATCTTCCTAATATAAGGACAAAAGCGCTATCTATACCTAGGATAATTCGACCTCTTAATTAAGTAGCTTCGAAGGATGTTCTAGAAGCATCGATTAGTAGATAGAAAAGAAGTAAGCTTTAGACAATATATATAAGATGTACTACTAATTAGAAGATACTTCTAGGGAGATAGAAGTTATATTACCCTAGAAGGCCTATATATTACAAAAGGAATAAGGGACTAAATCTAAGCCCTATAAGCACAATTTTAGGCGATATAAGCAATTTAGGTCCTTAAACATGCAGAGCAAGAGGAAACTCTAACAGGAAGTTGTAAAGAGAGACAAGAAGCGACATACTACTAAAGCTAGGTTAGAAGACAAGTAAAAAGAAAGATACTTAAGTATTAAGTAAGTTAGCTCCTTACGCAAGAATAATAGAGAGAGCTCGAATAATAATAACGACCTATAAAGATCTATAGGGAACAAACCTAAGCATAACATAGAAATGCTTCGCTATTTAATTTAGAAAACAAGTTAACTTAGTTAATATAAGCGATTAACATAAGTACAACAATATTTATAAGGCTTAGAAGAACAATTCTAGCAATAACGCATATTTTGGAAAGATAGGAGTCTTTAAGACTAAAAGTATTATAAACAGAACACCTATAATAGTAATAATTAATAGCGGAGCTAGTAGTAGCTTTATATTAAGAGACTATGTTTAAAGGAACGCAATTGCAACGCGCTAGAAACTAGATAGATATAAGGTAATTATAGTAAATAGATTATGCTTGCCTAACGTAGATAGAGAGATAATACCTTTATTATGTATTACTTAAGGGCATTATAAGAAGATTATCTTAGACGTAATACTAATAGCTAGGCATAACATTATACTAGGTAACCCTTAGTTAAGAAGACATAACCTAGCTATTAACTAGAGAACAGAAGTACTTAAATTTGATTAATATGCATATAAACATATTGTGGACCCTATATATTAGTAGCAGATAATAGTAGATAAGCAGAAGAAACTATATAAGATGTGTTTCTTAGCGAATAGTAGTCTTTAATAACAAAGCGCAAACTAGACAGATACTAGAGAGAGTCTACTAGATTATAAAGACGTTATAGTGTATAGTGAAATTGTAGTACCTAGAATCCTAGAAGAGTATAAGAAGTTTGCGCCTCTCTTTAAAGAAGAAATAGGATTAGCAGCCTTACTAAAATATTAGGCGTAGGACTATAAGATCCAACTTTAGCCTAGAAAAGTACTACTCTTTAGACTACTCTATACTAAGTTAGGCAGAGAATTAAGAGCTAAATAAGAATAGATAAAGGAAAACTAAGCAAAAGGATATATCTGCAAATTGGAATCCTTAGTAGTATTACCTATAATGTTTATATTAAAGAAGAATAGCGAACTATAATACGTACAGGATTATTAGAAACTTAATAATATTATAATAAAGAACTAATACTCTCTACCTAATATTAGAGAACTTTAAGATAGACTTGTAGAAGCTAAGTAATTTACTACGTTAGATCTTTAGAATAGCTACTACCTTATATAAATAGCCGTAGGAGAAGAGTAGAAGATAGCATTCAGGTTATAATATAGACTCTACAAGTTTCTAGTTATGCTATTTAGGTTAACAAACGTACTAGCAAGCTTTTAAGACATAATAAACAATACTCTATAAGAGTACCTTAATAACTTTATAATAGTGTACCTAGATAACATTCTAGTTTACACAAATAGAACGCTACAATAATATATTAAGCACGTATAAAAGGTTCTTAGAAAACTATAAGAATAAAGCTTATACGTTAACCTAGAAAAATGCGAGTTCTATAAAAGGGAAGTTAAGTTCCTAGGATTTGTTACAAGTACAAAAGGATTAAGAGTCAACTCTAATAAGATTAAGGTAGTACAAGAATAGCTACAGCTAAAATGCGTTAAAGATGTCTAGGCATTCCTAGGGCTTATAAACTACAACTAAAAGTTTATTAAGAATTATTTAATAATCTTAACAGTACTTATAAACCTTATAAAGAAGGACATAACGTTTAGATAGGAGAAACAACATTAAGAGGCTTTTTAAAAGCTAAAAGACGTTATAATAGAATGCTCTATACTTACTATATTTAATACAAACAAGCTAATACAGATTAAAACAGATGTGTCTAATCTAGCTATTAGAGCATGCCTTACCTAAGAGAGTAATAGAGCACGCAAACCTATTACCTACTACTCTTAAAAGATAATACTAGCTAAACAAAACTATAACATCTATAATAAGGAGCTACTTTTAATTATATTAGTATTACGACACTAGAGAGTATACTATAAAGGAGCACTAGAGCTTGTAATATACTTAGACTATAAGAACCTTCTATATTTCACAACTATAAAAGACCTTACCTAAAGATAAGTTAGGTAGGTAGAACTTCTTAGCTAGTATAAGTTTAAAATTAAGTATACTCTAGGAAAGGACAATAGAAGAGCTAACGCCTTATTATAAAGAAGCGACTATATAGAAACAAAAGACAAGTTTAAGCATTAAGTGTTGAAAATTAATAATAATAGGAGCCTAAGCGCTAATATTAGAGAATTTAATAAGATAATTAGAATTCTAAGTAATAAAGAAGAGGAATTCCTAGTAAGTAAAGGGAAATTCTTAGTGCTAGAAGCAGGTATTAAGAACTGTATAAGGAGGTACTATAATAAACTAACATAAGGACATCTAGGAATTACAAAGATAGTACGCTTAATATAAAGGCATTTTAAATTCCTACAGATATAGTAATAGGTACATAACTATGTTAAGAAGTGTGTATACTACTAGAAGAATAAGGCAGAATAACATGCGCCTTATAGAGAGATCTAGTTTAGAGAAACACCTAAACAACTATAGGACAAAATTATAATAGACTTTATTATAAAGTTGCTAAAATCGAAGGATCTAGTTATAGGACACGCCTATAATTTGATACTTAATATTGTCGACAGACTTATAAAATACGCATACTTTATACTATGTAATAAGTTGTTAATAGTAGAGTAACTAGCGCACCTAGTGCTTAATAAGCTAATTAGATACTATAGAACGCAAAAAACGCATATTACTAATAGAGATAAGCTCTTTATATTATAATATTAGAAAACACTTCTTATACTCCTAGGGACTAAGCAGAAGTTATTAATAGCATTTTATCCGCAAATAGATAGACAGACTAAAAGAATAAATCAGATACTTAAAACGTACCTATAATACTATATTAATAAGGTAATAAACAACTAGGTAGCTCTACTACCTATAGCCTAGTTAGTAATTAACAATATA